>JANHFK010001549.1:208435-219828 GCA_036250565.1 Sibynophis collaris
CCATTTCCTCCTGATCAGCTGGGACTCGGGAGGCAGAGAATAGATGGGGGCGGGGCCAGTCAGAGGTGGTATTTGCCAGTTCTCCGAACTACTTAAAATTTCCGCTACCAGTTCTCCAAAACTGGTCAGAACCTACTGAATATCACCTCACATCTACATCTACATCTACATCTACATCTACATCTACACATACATATACATATCATCATCATCATTGTCGTCTATCCACTGCAGGATGAAGGCCTTTTCTGCATGTTTGCAACCAATACAGTCTTGAGATTCCCTTTGCCAGTTGGCTGGCAATACTTGCTGATATCATCATTCCATCTTGTTTTAGATCTCTTTTTATGGACATATACATAATCATTTTCTATGAAATCAAAAATCATTTGCTTATGAGGCTTTGCTTAAGGATTACGAGAGTTGTCCCCATTTCAATACGGCCTTCAAGGGCACACCTCTTTATTTCTCTTTCCATGAAAAATGACAGCCTTTTATTTTTAGGAAAATACTTATTTAGTTATTGTTAGTTATCCAGTAGTTATTTTTCGGGGAGAGGGGGGGGAATTGAAAGGGATGTGTCGCCCCACAGGTGATCCACATATGTCTCTTCCTTGGGAATAGCTCTGGTTTGCCGTTCAATATTACATCATCATCTTATAAACATAAAGTTGTTGTTCCCATATTATCTGCTTAGATACATTAATACATTAAATATATATTTATAAAAGGGGGAGTTCACTGACCTCATGATATGGTCCTGTGGTCATTTGGTATCTTTTTGGGAGAATATATTAATGTATCTAAGCAGATTTATGGGAACAACAACTTTATGGGAGATTTAAACAGATTTTTATACCCAGCATATATATATGCTACCCAGCTTAGGTCCATTGCTTAAAGAAGCCAGATAAAAACCCCTATTTCCAGTTAAGTCAATTGCCCTGTCAATGTGCCAGGGAAACCTGCCTCTGCAGAACCTGGATCTGAATGTGAAGGACCCTCTTTCCCAGTTGGGTCAGTGCTAGCTTCTAGCCAGGTTGAATGCAGAACTAACTCGCGCAGAGCTTGGTGTTCAGAGGAGTCCACTGATACAAGCTCAATTTGCTTCTGCAAAAGCTGACAGGGTAGCGGTGCTTTCAGGGCCAATCAACCCATCAAACTGAGCTGCCAGGCGAGTGTGCTGTCAATCTCATAAGGAAAAACCTACCGTCCTCTGACCAACCACTGAGCCCCATCTCCCAACCAGTAATGAGGTGACCGAATCAGGGTGAACTGATGCCAGTTGGAGCCTCTCCTCATGGAGTAATATAATCTGCGGTTTGGTAACAAGGTTGTTCCTTTCCAGGAGTGCAGTGAAGAAAGCAAAGCTGAGGAACTAAATTCTGATAAGCTTTCTGAAATGCAGCCTGTTATCCTTCATCTCCCTCCCTTAGTTCCTGCCTCTTGGCTCCCTAGCCTTGCTTGTTTAGACTTCTGGACTTTTGCCATCACAAGTTCATGTTTCTCTTCTAAATGGCATTTCAACATAAGTCTCCCTAGGTGTCCACCCTCCTTCCATGGATTAACTCTTGGGCACCATATGGTGCAAAAGGCCTGTCACACATTCTTTGGATCAGAATTATTTTTTCAAAACAAAAAAACAAAAAACCCGCCAGACTGTTAACTCCTTTGGCATCTTGCCTTGTGGCTCTGTTAGCCGATAAATGAGAATGAATTTTGTACCACTCTTCCATGGGAAAGGTTTTCTTAGTACCAATTCTGTATCTCCTTTTTCTTCCTTCCATTCAATAAATAAATTCAATAAATGGCTCTATATTCCTTAAATATTTCTAAATATTAGTAATTTTATTATACTTCCTGATAATGTATTTGGGCTGCACACAAAGCTACACATTCTATGTAAAAAAACTGGTATCATTAAAACTCCACTTCTTTCCATTTTCTTTCTCTAAACTATTGAGTATGATATAAAGATAAAGTCCATAAGTAAAATTAATGGTAAAAATTAACAATCCTGTCAAATTATCTGTTTCCTTCAGACCATTCTGTAACCAAAGCAGCGGGAAAATGGAAACATACAGTAAGTAAAAGCAGTTGATCCCACAAATTCTTCCTTTCTAATGTTAGCTCCTTTACATTTTTCTGCAAATCGGTTAGACTTGAAATTAATTTGATTTCAAAAATGTAGTTCTGGTTATTCTTTAGTAGACTTCTCATTCATGTTTGTCTTCTCAAAACAACAGCTAAGCATCTAATTAAAGCATGACTGACAGATTAGTGGTCACCAGCATGCAAGATCTGAACAGACTGCAGTAGGTACCACAGACTAGATGGAAATTCTAAGGTAGCTTGATGACATTGGCAGATGGGTCGAGAAGAAAGCAGGCTATGGAATCCTGTGTCTTCCTATTAGGGTTGGTCCTTCACAGAAATGAAATTAATACTATTCTCTCCCCCAGCTTTTTGGAGAATGAGCATTCTGAAACACAAGACACTTTTCAGAGGAGATTGGTTGTGACCTAGAAGTACGTTGTCCGTATTGCAAGCCAAGGTTCCAGCTTCAAGCCCCAGCATTTCCAGGCAGGTTGAGAAAAGACCTGCCTATAATTCTTGAAAGCCAATCTGAGATAGCTTCCTTTATTGAGATTCAAGATTCCCACAAGAAGGTAAATATCCACAATGGAGATTAAAGGGAGAAAATTCTCATATTCTCACTGATTCATTTATCAGTGTCTATCTCACACAGAATCAGAGAGTTGAAAGGAGTTTGGGCAGCCATTTTTATTTTGCTCCACGTGTAGTTGGATTCTGCTGCTGCATCTTCAACAGGCGACTATCTAACTTCAGCTTGAAGACTTCAGTGAAAAGGGCCTTTAAGCAAATGCAGCGAGAGATTTCAAGCAGTTTTATGAGCATTAGACTAATCCTCCAATAGACTGACAAAGAGTGATTTCCCATCGCTAATATCCTGAATGATTTCGAATCTAGCAGAAGAATGCCCAAACCTTATTGAAATCTTGCACGATTCTACTTCAAATATGTGATATTTCAGCAATTATGGGGTTCTGGGGGAATACCTGGGTTATAGGATGAGAAATAGCTCTAAAATTCTAGAATGGCTCCAGAATTCTTGCATGCCACAAGGTACTAGATAGCACCAACAAATATTCTGTATGAATGTGGATCTTCTAGACTTCTTCAGGCTTTTCCAACTTCTCCTAAAAATCTAAACACAGCTTTTTTCATGTTTGCTGACTCACCAAAATTTTAATACATTTATTATTGTTGATTACCAAAACAAAGTTAGTAACAGTCTTTGAAAATCCTTGGCAGGCCTTCACATGCTGTTGTTGATGGGTTACGCTCTACCTTGTGGGTCAGAAATTGTGCAACCTTTGACTATTGTAGAGAACATCACTGCATTGTAATATCTTTTTCTGATGCCTTGTTTAAGAAAAGAAGCTTACTCAGCGCCTGGTATCCATCTCAGTAGGCAGGGGTGGAATATATTTCTTTTTATGAAAGGGAACATATATGTAAGGAAAAAAAATGACAGGCAATGTTGGTTGTACTAGTAGTTCATGTACAATCAGGCAGACAGTAGAGGTGTTTTGTTCTCTTCTGATGTGCTGAGATGAAATATTTGTAACTGTAGCTACACAAAAACTTTAAAAATACCGGGTGCTTTTTTCCTGTTAAGGATAGATGGAACTTGGCTATTAATTCTGTTTGTGAAATAAAAGCAATACGGAGGCCCACTATATTCAGATACAACTTCTGAACTGCAACTTTGACAGCAAAAATGCTTTGTATTTGTTATTCACTATACGCGAAGGGTATGAAATGTCTTTGCTGTCGTTACTTGTGAGGAAGGAAGGAAGGAAGGAAGGAAGGACAATATCATAGAATTTTTAAACAATATTTATTATATAAATGTATAATGCATATTGTATGCATGTATAATTCTGCTGTCACCTTGTTTGTTGAATTCTAACAGAAATAAAAGGGTACTTGTGACTAAGGTGCCACAACATGCCTTAACAACACATCTGTTGACTGAGTTGTAATATGATCCAGGAACTATCAATCAAATTGGTGCAGTAGCTTCCCTGTTAAAATATTGCAAGATCCCTATTAAGAAAGAGGGTGGATACAGATTTGTCCCATTTAATTTAATTATGCATGCATGCATTTCAAATATTGGATTAAAACAATAACAGCAACACTAAGAACAAAGAGCAACGAAGTCAAGTTGTTTTTCTTTGTCTACAATTATAGAAAAATCTGACTATTTTTTTTTGGCCAAGCCTGTCACCCAAAATCTCAAGTTTTAAAAGAAATATGGAAATGCAAATTCCATATAAATCTGCATTGGCAAAACTATGTTGATTTCATTGTGTTTGGTTCAACAAAAAAAAAAAAAAGCAATTACCTGGCTCCAATTCCCATTGCCCACACAATTTGAATAAATAAGGCATCTTAGCCTACGGTTGCTATAAGCCTGCTTGCACACAGGGTGGCAGGCCTTTTAACAAGCAATAAGAGTAGACTGCATGTGAATTTTTTTAAAAATTGAACAATGTCCTTTGCGTCCAACCAGAGAGTCTGACAAAGCTTTTCCTTCCATCATATGGTCCACGAAAGCAGCATACAGAAAATACACAAAGGGATTAAACATACTAGATGTTCATCGTGTGTTTCTGTGGATCTGAAGGATTGTTATATGAAATCCAATCAGCTGCATGCAATCAGTTTGCATTACATAGACTGCTGTTGTTCTTCCCCAGAATAATTTGCACTGTCAACACGGCTGTGGGTGCAATGTAGCACATTACAATGATGCTCTGAGTTACAGTTTTTCCCTATGATTATTTTTCAGGCTAAAGGAAGATGTTTGGATGGCAACCCTATAAAGCCAACACGGAAACAGAAACCTTTCTAAATATTTCCTCAGCTGCAAATTTAAACTTTGCAGGTTTACTGGATTCTTGTTGTCCTATTCTTGATTAATATCCCAATAAGTGTCCTGAAACATGAGGAATAGTAATTGGATGGTAAGCAAAGAATTTGACTTTTATTTGCACATAGTAATTATGCACTGTCAAAACTAACCTATCCATTGAGAAAATAAGGATCCTATAAAAATTATAGAAATTAGACAGAATACATAATCTATATGTTGGTTATTGCCATGCATTTCTCCCATTTGATCTTGTTGTGGAACATATTCATTGTTGTTCAACCCTATAGTGCAGTAAAATGGGAGCAAGACATCTAATTCCTATGTAATGATCCTACCCTTTCTTTCAGATTTTTAAAAAATATAATATATATTTTATATATACTCTTTGTTTTAATACTGTACATGTAATGCATGTATCTTTTATATCTTCTGGTTTTCCATACTTTTAGTCTGTGACCATTTTAAAGATTTGATCAACAGAACAAGACAGATATGGTTCAAACAAAAGATTCAAATCTTATTTAATTAAAGTGCAAAATGTAGAAAATATAAATTAGAAATAAACTGCCTTTTATAGAGAAGGTGAAATCTAAGGGGAAAAACAGCAAAAGAGATAATCTCCAAAACATTTCTAAGATGTCCCCTAACATCCTATTTCCTAAGATCTGTAGCTATCACTGACCTTGCTTAACTGCATTAGAAAGTCACCTTTTTAGATGAATGAACCATACTCAAAACATCATCCAGTGTAATGAAATACAATCCAGATTTTCTCCAGGGTCAGCCTTTGTTGAATGTTTCCTCACCTCTTACTTGTTTCGAATTTGAATAATGTTTGTTCAGCAGCTATTGTGAAAGATAGAATCATAACAATGATAAAAATAATAACAATTATGTTCTGTCCTTTCTATCTGTATGTTTTTTGTGTGTGTGCTAGATTGACGTTTCCAAAAATTAGTGGTTAACCTAAAAAGTTAGTAAATATACCAGCTTAGATCATAAAAGATCAGTGCTAGCTTTATTAATGGGAAAAAAATACTAGACATGGATGAAACTAGCAAACAAGCATTGTAATGGAAAGAGCACTTTCAAAGGATCAGAAAATATAATGGAATCATAAAACTGAAGGGGGCCATAAATGTGATTATTCTATTCAAATGATATGACAGCATGATAGGTGACTGAGGATTCCCAGGAATCTGAATCAAGTATACCATCATTTTTTACCCATCCCCTCTACCAACTTTCAATAAGGTCCTTTAGATTTAACTCACATTGGAAGGGTGAGCTTCAGTTTGGATGGAAGAACTTCCAATTTCAAGTGTTGACACATATATAATAGAAAATTATTTGTGAAATTAGAGAGGAAAATTCTTTAAATTACAACAAACACATAACCCTAAGGTATCAGAATTATCAACCAACCAAGTATTAGATATTATAGGTTTTCTTGGTTAGAACTGCAGTGAAAAAGGGCATTGAGGATGAAACTTACCCTTACACAAATTAACGGAACTTAAGCTGATCAATAAAAGTTATTCTCCTAAAATATATAGGATGTACAGGATAGAACAATGATCTGTGGTACTTTCAGCAGCAATCCTATATCAGCTCTCCTTAAGCTCCACTGAAGTCTTTGGGACTGACTTTTGATTAGGCATATATAGGGCTGGACTGTAGATCTGTGTTCCCCGAGGAGCAGATTCAATTTTTTTTACTACTGGTTCTGTGGGCGTGGCTTGGTGGGCGTGGCAGGTGAAGGATACTGTAAAATCTCCATTCCCTCCCCTTTCCAGGGGAAGGTTACTGCAAAATCCCCATTTCCTCCCGATCAGCTGGGACTCAGGAGGCAGAGAATAGATGGGTTGGGGCCAGTCAGAGGTGGTATTTACCAGTTCTCCAAACTACTCAAGATTTCCGCTACCGGGTCTCCAGAACTGGTCAGAACCTGCTGAATACCACCTCTATTGTGGGTCCAGGACAGTTTCTCTCTTTCTCTGGCCCAAAGACTCTAATAGTTTCTCACCATTCAAGCATTGCTTCCTCTATATTCCTTGGGAGTTGAGCTGATGCTTCCAGATGGGCTGGGCTACTTTTTTCCTAAGAAGGAAAAGCAGCAAGGCAAATGGAAGCTAAACATGAAACAATAAAAGCAGATTACACTGTATGGTACTTGCTGGGGAAAAAAAGAAAATACACTTTACATCCTCATGTACTCAAGGGGGTAAGCTTAATGAGCACAAAATATTCATCCCTAATAAGAACATACTGTCATAATCAACCTCTACACGTGATAAATAGATTACCAGGGAGCTGCGGGCTTTTTTTCCCGTTCCCCCCCCCTTTCCCACCTCCCACTTTATATTAAGCTAATGCTTTAGCCACAACGATAATTTAGTCAATTCTCTAAAAGCAAATCGCAAGTTTTCAAGATCCAAAGGAGGGGTTGTTTTGAATCTTGGTTTAGAACCAATTTTATCTAAATAAACTCTCCCCATCTTTTATTTTATTTTATTATTATTATTTGGTAAAGCTGCCACCAACAATTTTGTTGTTCATTATAATCAGGCTCCCAGTTGGCCAACTTCTTGTGGAAACTGTCTTCCTCTTTCATAGGAAGAAGAATTTATCATCCCCGAGCTAAGGCAGAAAACGTGTGAATGTCTAAAGCTTATGTAAATTAAGAGGCTATGCACACTGGGCCTAAAAATAGTAAATAATTACTGCATTTCTTCACCATCTTATAATTACAGGCCCCCTGTCAACTTTTCCTTCTTCTCTATAAGGTCACACTAGTACTATACAAAATTTACAGTACATTTACATTTAAAAATTCATACAATAATTAGCAGTTGCATCTTCAGCACCATGTACACACACACACACAGACACACACACACACATAATGATCTTCTTGCATTATGTGGACCCTGCATACTTTAAATTTAATCATTAATTCAGGCTCCCAGTAAGCAATATTCTCTGACTATTATAATGCTATTTGCCAAGCCACACTGCACCCTTGGGCTGAATTTATTCTTAATGAAAAGACAAGGAAACACCTCTTTTGCAGTCAAACCAATGATACATCTCTTAAAAACCTACTCCTTTAAACTCAATAATTCCATCTGAGAAACTGGAAGGAAGGCTAGTGGGCTTTTTTTTTAAGTCATTATAATGGGTATCTGTACTTTCTATTTAAAAGATTTAAATTCTCAAAAAGAGGTAAAACTGGGAGATTATCAATTAAAATATCTCTATTTATTTCATCTGAAGTTGGACAGAGGGCTGAAAGCCAATCTTCCCATTATCCAGTATGTCTACTGAAACTTATCCCCAAGTCCTAAGAGCCTGGAAAGTAAGAATAAGAAAAAGAATGGCATTCCATCAACGTCAACTTATTGAAACCTGTGTACAATGGTTCTTCAAATAATAATTTTATCTTTGTGATGAAATGTATCCTTTACATTTGTGTCATTGAAATTCTGCCCATGGGAGAGACTAATCCCCCTGAAAAAACTTTATCTGACCCAGTGGCACACTTAAGTCGTGTAATGATCTTTGAACTTAATGATCATATGCCTTCCCTCTTGAAATAGCAATATGTATGATTTTACTTCCTTTAAAATGTGATCAACCAACCCAATGTGAGGATTGTTCAGTCACTCTGAATAGCAATATGGGCAGCAGATAAATTTAATAAATAAATATTAATAAATTCCATGGTTTGGGGACCCTGGATCTTTACATCAAAGTCCCCTGGTACTTCTGATCAGGATTAGAAGATCTTAAAAATATTAAGCCATTGATTTTCTTTTTTAAACTTATGGTTACATTTCATTTTCACAAAAAATAAATGAGGGTGAATTGTTTTCCCAATACTGCACTTTCTAAACATGGACTTGAAGTTATGAGTGAAAATGATCTTACTGAACTTCTTGAAATGCTTCTGAACTCTAAAGTGCAAGTTAACCATCATGTTTTTGTTACGTGGGTCTTGCGTGGAAACACATTCACAAATGCCATTATAAAGGCTGCTGAATGACTCATAACACACACACACACACACAAAACACACTACAAACAGCCCTCTATAATTTAATATACCAAACAGCAGCAGGGAAACTTAGCACACATTTGTTTTTATTTTTGAAAGATGATTAATTACCACAACAAATAAAAGTAGTTACTAAAGATATTAACTAATAAGGCCACCACCTCAGCTGGAATAAAATACTAAAACCCAGGTCAATCTTCCCTGGCCTAGATCCTATCCAAATATATTAACTTCATTTCCCAGAATTCCCAGTCCTGGTCATTGAGGAATTCTGGGAGTTAAAAACAACACATTTTGACAAAGACTTGTTTACGTGTAATCAACAAAATTGTGCTATACACATTTTGCCATTCTATTGGGGGAGAGAGAGAGAGAGAGAGAGACTGAAGATCCAGGGCCCGGTTATCCCATTAAAAACCAGGCTTTCTACTTGTGTCATTTTTGCAGTTTGATTGCAGTGCCCCGTTATACAAGCCTAATTTTTCCTTACTTTACATGCTCCGTGCCCTACCGGAGCAATATAAATTGGCTTCATAGTGAAGGAGAGCAAGCAAGCCCAAACTGTGCCATCAGCAATATTTCTTAAAGTGAACCTTCTCTGACAGGGCATTGTTTGAGAATGTTTTCAGATGAGTGTGTCTCTGTGTCAGCTGCTCGCCGGTGATCTTTCCTTCAACACCCTTCCCCAAGTGTATTGCATAAATAAACAGAGTCTATTTGAACAAGACCAATGACAGCAAAATTATTTGCTTGTCTCTAAAAAGACTCTAATAATGTGCACCAAGGGAGAAGGCCTGGGGTTTGACAGACCTTCCCCTATTCCCTTCCTCATTCTGAAACATTAAAGAAATATATCCGTTTTGATAGCCAAGAGAAGGCACAGTCCATAGTTAAGTGCATTCAAAAGACAAATAATCAAATAAACTATGGAACAATAGACCAACAATCCTCAATCCCAGATCTTTCAGGTACCAATGCAACTAATTATTGGACCAACAGCTTCTAGCTGCCATTGTGACAATGGGGAAGGACACAAGGTAGTTTTACTAAAATATCAGAAAGCGAAGTTCCTTTGGAAACAACATTTTCAGAAAGGGGAATATTCAACAATTTATTGATAATACATTTTTCCGGTTGAAACCGTTGTCTGCTAAGTGAAATACAGTGGGCTGCATTTACAAACCACAATAGATCAGTTCACATAAACCAAAAATAAACAAGGCACATTAGAATTCTGAGCAAAGTGTGAATGCAGAAGTCACTTATTTTTCAGTTTTTGGTAGAAGCACCTAGCCTTATGCCTCTTCATATTCCAGACTTATCTTTCCCAATTGACCAATATACTAAAGTAGCAGTGTTTCTTTGGACAGCTTGAAGATGTGTAGACTTCAACCGTATGCTGGCTGGAAAATTCTGGGAGTTAAAGTCCACACATCTTCAAGTTGCCCAGGTGGAATTTCAGTCTTTCTTTATCCTGGAAACATCATTGTACTAAAGGAACCATTGTACTAAAGGATATTTCATGTCTCTGACAGCAATACTTCAATTAGAATATCTCCATCCAGGTACAATGCTGCCTGATTACCCAACCAGAATTAAAGATTCTGGTTTTCCTTGATAAACTGTCTTTTTAGTGAAATGGAACTTAGCTGTTAAAAATTGTTCTAGGTAAAATCTTCTCAGCAAGATCTAGTTCCCCAAACACGCCTCCATATTTATTTACAGGATGGTTTTAAAGGAATCTTCAAGTACTTTTTGGGTTCAGGATTAGCAAATCTTAATCTTCCAGAGCATTGCAAAAATTACCATTTGGGCTCAAAGGCTTAAAGAGCTGTTCTCTGCTCCCTTATAGTTTTAAAATTCAAGGCGTGATCAGTACTTTTTATGTGACTTACCCCCACAGGTTATAGTTTACTTATATGAAATACTTGAAATGGGCATTACAACTCATTAGTTGATCATGGCTCTGAAGTTGGCAAACGATGGAGCCTATTAAGATTTTGAAAAAATATCATTCAATTATATTTTAATGCTTTTTTTTCTCTTGTGATGTTTCCAGAATAAAGAGAAAAATGAAATCCACCCTGTCTGGGCACCTGAAGATCTGAGGAGCTTGGAACCAAAAGCCAATGGATTGAAATATGATACTGATGCAATAGGACCTCAGGTAAAAATCAAATAAAGAAATAAAGATATGTATGTATGTATGTATGTATGATCCACCATAACTCTGAAATGGTTCAAGCAATTCCAACCAAACTTGGTACACAGATGACTTACCCCCTGGAAACAAGCACTGTGGGGGTAACACATCCCTAACACCCCTCAGTGTGTGTGTGGGTGTGGGTGTGAGTGGGTGGGTGGGTGTCT
>JANHFK010001551.1:169764-179897 GCA_036250565.1 Sibynophis collaris
CCCGTGATTGGCGCGGAGGAAGTCTTTTAATCACCGGCCATGAATTTGGTTAAGATTCAGCCGAGAAAGAGGGGAAAAGTTGTGGGGTCTAGGGGGAGGGGGTTGATGATTAAGTGCCTTAGAAGAGGAGGAGGAGGATTCCGCCCGACTGGTGCCGCTCGCTACTAGTGGCTGAGCATGCGAGCCAGGCTGGAGAAGTAGGAGGGTAGCTGGAGCCAGCCTCTCTCGCTGCTGGGAGAGAGGAAGAGGCGAGGTTTCGCGCTGGTTGGGGTGGATTTTTTTTTTCCTGTCTGTGCTCAGCAATGCAGAGAATCAGGAAGTCACCGCAGCCAAATAGGACTCACACAGACATGTTTGATCGTGGTGACATGATGACGGGGGAGAAGAGATAGGCCCCGATCTGCCATGAAAGCTCGCGATCGGCGCATCTGGCATCTCACCCACGGCGGGCGTGCCTAGATCTTCTTCGGGTGTCACTCCAGAAAGGTAAAGGTCTCTGCAGCCGTTGCTGTGGGAACCGGGTGTGGGAGGAAGGGAGAGAGAGAGACGGCGTGGGGGAGGCTCTTTTCAACATGGACTCGGGATCGCCCACCGGGGAGGGTCGCAAACTTTCAAATCGGCTTGGCTAGATGGGGCGCTCCCGCCACTCGTGACTCTCCTCTCGGGCGGGGGCGGGTGGAGGCGGCCGGGCGTGTTTTAGCAAACGGAAACTTGAGGCCTATCGAGTCTAATCAAAACTCCAGCAAAAAAGAGTCTCTCTTTGCCTCGCGCAAAGCCGCGTTTGTTAGCTGCGATCTGGTTTTGTATGTCAACGTGGAGGGGTGGGGGGTGGGGGGGGGGAGTGAGAGAATCGGGGGCGACGGGCTTCTCTGTTCAAACCCGAAGTTAGAGAACACATGGCGCGTTTTTGCCTGCTTCTCTTCCTCCTCCCGAGTACGGAGCGGGCCAGCCAGAAGGCCCGAATCCTGCATTTGTTTCAGGCGCGATTCAGAGCGTCGGTTGCAAACTGTTTCAGCTCCGTGAGATTATCGCTAATTTGCAACAGACAAGAGGAACTGATTAACTCCGCTGGGTAGTTTTTTGGTGGTTGGTTTTTGTTTTTTTTAACCAAACTGATTTCCGTACTTGCATTTTAATGTGATTGGGACGATTGTGTTTTCTTCTTTTAAAAAAACAAACAAACACCCCACAACTATTTGAAAGTTGGGAAAATGTTGCAGATTTGAAATGTGGGCCATTTGCATCAGTAACTGCAGTCGCCGAAGTTTGTGAGCCATTTTTCCTCCCTGAGGTTACTTGGTGTGTGTGTGAAGGGGGGGGGGGGCTCTGCGGTTAACATGGCATTTGACATTTGCAGTCTTGTTCTCTGGCCTTTTTTCTTTTGTGTACTGTGTGTTTTAGTTCCTTCCCTTCAATCCCCTTTAGTTCCAGCCACTAACTCCTGAGGTCTGCAAATGAATGGAGAGCCAGCCTTCCATTCCTTTAGTACTATAACAGCTACATGTTGGGGCAGCCTTTGCTTTAGGAGTCCACCTATTGTCATGCTAATTTAGGCACACTTTCTTTTGTGAATCTAATTGCCCTATTATTCCCATTTGCCTATCCCCCCCTTTCCCCCTTCCTCTAGAATCCCTTTGTTGCTGCAGAGAGAAAAAATAATGTAACAGAAGGACTGAATTGGATACAGATTTTTATGTCCATCTGCAATTCATCAAGCTCTGAAACCTAATAATATTAATAACTATCCAGTTCTATCAGTTATGGGCATTTTAAAGCAAATTTGTAGTTAAGTGTATCAGTTGGCAAAGAAAGGTAACAGAGTTGAAGATAATGCTTTCTTAAATAAGTGTTTTCTGAGTTTTGATTGAGTTTCAGGACTGGTTATTTTATAGGCTTCATTGAAAGCTTGCACCATAACAGCATTTTAAAAATGACCTCAAATCTTCTGTTAACTTCTGAAATGGTTGCTGAGCATTCCCTATTAGTCAGTGCTTTGACTAACACTTGATGCTGGCAACTGAGAAGAAAATAAATATTGTAGCTAATATTTTTACATGGTTAGGCTGGAAATATATATATAGTATTTTCTTTTCAAAAATGGAATACTCCCTTGACACAAAACAGACTCCTTTGGTTGATGTTGAACTTCAGATAACACAACAAGTAGGTGTGGGTGGATATTTTGCCTGCACTTTTAATTTTTCTCTTGAAGTATATTTCTGAACATTGCTGTTGTAATCTCAGTGATCCAAGGACACTTTGCAGACTGGAATTTTTTGTGTGTGTACACTGACATTCAGTAAAACAGCTTTTCCCAGCTTGATAATGACTCCCAATTGGGTTGCAATTCCTCACATTCCCAGCTTACATAGCCTTCACAAACAAGAATTAGAAGGAAGGAATCCAGACAGGAGAAGACCGCACTGTAGTATATTTATTATATTCCTGTGGGATTTTTTTATTCTGTGTTAGGCAAACTTCAGGTTTATATCAGAAACAAAAATTAATAGACTGTAAATACTGTAAGTCCTTCTAATATTATGATCCACATCTAATGTAATGTGAGCAGACTGTTTGTCTCCCCAAATCCCCCTGTACTTTGCCCTTATGCCTCCTAGGTGACTCCTAAGGGATTTGATGGGCCTGGGGATATAGGCAACAGATGAACTTATGCGATAATAACTGGTTAAGTCTTTAAGGTGCTAAAATATTCTCTCTTTTTTTTGCTGCAGGACACTGGAAACTATAGAGTGTAAATATTGCTTATGTCCTGGAAACTGTAGATTGTAAATATTGCTTATCTATTTCTGGATAAAAGCAGAAGGGAGCAAAATTTTAATTCCTTAATGAGGTATTGAGCATTATTCAGATGCACTCATTTTTTAAAGTTATTTTGCCCTTCTCCAACCATCTAAACAACAAAAAACCTTTATTAACCATATTTACCAGATACTGGTCCTGTTTTGTGCTGCTTCTTCTGCACCTGTCCACACTATGTTTTGCATCTCTAGTTGTTTTACTTCCTGCTCTTACCGATACACATGAGCCATAATATAGTGCTTAAGTAATTGATCTTATAGTTGAGCAGAGAAGTATATTGTAATTCATTCCTTTTGGCAATTCCCAAGGTAGATTATAGCCCACATATGCTGGAAATTTGAATCTTGTCTACTGCCAATAACACGTGCAAAATGTTGTACCTTAGTTCATGGTGTTTCATGCTCCCCCTAGGGGCCTTCTCTACAATTTGAAAAAAAACACATGGATTGCTTTCAAAAACAATGATTATTTTATTCCTTTTGTGATTTAAGATTGGCAGTAATTAGTGTTCTCTTAGTGGATATTCACCCAGTTTGCTATTAAAGTGGAGACAGAGATACTAGGTATGCCTTTAAATTCAGAATTAAAGACATGTAGGAACAGTTAATATGATAGCTTCCCATGTGTTTAATATTTTTTCTTGGGTTTTCACATAATTTTACTAGAAAGCTTTGGGGCTGCATACATAGTTTTGCAGCAAGATCTTCTGTCTTGGTCAAGAAAGTGCTTTGTTTCCTGAGATTGCTTGTACAATGGATCTTGCCAACTATTCACTTGGAAAGATTTATTCCTCACCTCCTACTTCTTGTAGCATAGGTTTACTCCTAGTGGCTGGTCTTTATGCAGCTACGGAAATGAACAAACTTTTGAATACAATTAACTGTATTTCTCTGGACTATATTGAGAGCACCGTCACCCATGTTCTTCAGCGATATACTGTAACAACTCACATATTAAACGTTGACGCAGGTCTTCAAAGTCTTGTGTCAGACTACACAAAAGTATCCATATTGATTAGACTGTTTGATGTACTCACTGAAGAATAAGAAGACAAAGACTGTTAGAAGTCTGCTATTCAATTTAAGTGCAAACAATCCTGGTCTTTTGAAAAAGAACATTTCAAGTAAGAAAATGGAAAAAAACTTTCTGATGTCAACCCTCTGTATTTCAATATGTATTGATATCAGGATGTAGATGAAGGGACAGCTGAAATACTTGAAGAAACTTTGAATTACAGCTTCATGTGATTCTTTTTAGAGCAATTTTCAAAGTGAATTAAAATCTGAAACATTGACAGAAATCAATGACACAAAACTTTCATGCCCTATCTGGCTGGAAGTGCCCTTTATTATTAAAGATTACAGGTCTAAGATTTAAGGCTAATTCTTGACTAGTGGAGATTTATAGTAAACCACCAACTTTCTAGGTTTGGCAGGGAAATAATGTACCATCATTGCAATTCTACTGACATAATTGCAGTGGCATTCTACATGGAATGGAATCTATATTATAAATGACCTACCTTGTTATGAATATACATCTGCTGCAGTAGCATGCTTTAGATTTGTGGATTGTCCCCTCTTCCATTCCTTCAAGCCAACAGTAATTACAATGTTAATCCCCCACCCCTTCTTCCATACTCCATTTTTTAATTACAACCCAGTTCTTAATTAGGTTTTAAACTTATAAACCAGTGTTCCCAATTGTGTCACTTTCCATATTATGTTGGGTTTTAACTCTCAGACCATAGAGTTTATCAATCTGAACATTGTAGATTTCCCAAAACTGGGCCTGTAATCACCTAGGCCGAGAGCCTGCTTCTCCCCCTTGTATTGCTGAACTGTAATGCAGTAGAGAGTCACACCATCCTGTCTCCTGCCTTAGAGCTAATTTATCTTAAATCCTTTATAGTTACACTTCTTATTTTTCCTCGATAGAGGATGTCACGAGGGCTTTATTTGGGGAAGTGGCAAAGGGATGATTTTGTACAACAAGAAGGAAAAGTGAAATTGCATCTGGACTCTATTGTTAGGTTCTAGCATGGAAACAGCTTCTCTTGACCATATCATGTAACAAAGGGTTATTTCAAGGAAGTGGGGAAAATCTTTGTGGCTTATTGCCTACTTTTCCTGTATTGGAGGCTATTTTACTTGCAATTGCTACAAAAGTACTTGACTAGGATTGTACATAGAAGAAAGGGAGAGAATGGGATTGGGCTATCAATAAGAAAGGCTAGTAATACAAGTAGTCCTTGACCTACGACCATAATTGGGCCAAATTTTTCTGTTGCTAAGCAAAGCAGTTGTTAAGTGAGTTTTGCCCCATTTTATGACCTTTCTTGCTGTAGTTAAGTTAATAACATGGTTGTACAGTGACTCTGGCTTCCCCATTGACTTTGCGTGTCAGAAGGTCACAAAAGGTGATCACATGACCCTAGGACATTGCAACTGTCATAAATACATGTCAGTTGCGAAGCATTTGAATTTTGATTATGTGACCATGGGAATGCTGCAACAGTTGTAAATGTGAAGAACAGTCAAAACCGTTATAACTTCGAACAGTCACTAAATAAATGGTTATAAGTCAAGAACTAATTGTACAGTAAGCTAATAAGTCATGGTGATTCTGGTTTTCTGGATTTGTTTTGTGTGTGTGAGAGAGAGAAAAAAAACTAGAAAGAAAAAGAAAGAAAAAAAGAAAGAAAGAAAGAAAGAAAACAATTTTTATTACATTGCTATCTCCATTCTCATTACAACTGCTTGCTAGAGTATCTCTGTTTTAAAAATCTGATGGATGAGATTTTTGGAGTAGGCTTAAATATAGAGAATATGGTTAATAATGGGAAGCAGCCATTACACAAAGGCCAAATCTAATAAACTTTTTTTCAGTCTTCTCCTGTGATACAACTTCTACATGGAATTTAAAAAGTCTGAAAGTTGTACTAATGTGGCATTGGTTAACTATGGTAATTTCCATTGCAAACAATGCGGTTGTGAACTGTGATGATATTGACCGTGTTGCTTAGTGATAGCAGTTCCTGTACTTCCCAGTTGTAATTGTTAAACAAATCACATGTTGTTAAATGAGGAATTCACATCATTGCCATTTGCAACTTCCTGCTGATTTTTCTGTTGACTTTGCTTGTAAGAAGCCAATAAAGATGGTCACAGATGGTTGTCACAGAATGCTGTGATGGTTGGAACTTCGAGAACTGATGGTAAGTCCCCGAACACTGGCACAAGTTCGGTGTTGAATGATTTGTCATTAAACAAGGATCACAAGTAATGCTTAATAGTGACTCTCTGGTTAGTATAACCAAACATCATGGATACAGATAGTCCAGAGTTACAGCAGTACTGAAAAAAGTGACATGATCATTTTTCACACTTATGACCATTGCAGAATCCCCATGGTCACATGATCAAAATTTGGACGCTTGGCAACTGGCACGTATTTATGACAGTTGCAGTGTCCTAGGATCATGTGATCACCTTTTGCGACCTTTTGACAAGCAGAGTCAATGGGGAAACCAGAGTCACTGTACCACCAATGTTACTAACTTAACAACTGCAGCAATTCACCTAACAAAAGTGACATGTTTTAAAGGTTGTAAAATAGGGCAAAAATCAACAAATGTTTCAGCAATAGAAATGTTAGGCTCAATTGTGGTCGTATGTTGAGTACCTGTATATGTCTATGTCTATCTTGTTTTAGGTAGACCTTTTGATCTTTTGCTGTTAAGTGGATCGGTTTTATTTTATAATTCTGGCAACATATCAGTAATAAAATTATGCTGGCATTTTGGCATTAATAGGCCTTACATGTACCAGACCTTTCTCATGAATTGTTCATAGCTTGAGACATTCTGTTTTGCAGTCTCTATTTCAAAGGGAGACATGCCACTGTAGGCTAAATGTGTGCAAGAAAAAAAAGAATCTTAATTTAAAATGTGTTTAAAAGAAAAGCCACAAAGTGATTCTGGCCATTACATTTATCTCTTCATTTTCATCTGACTTCTTTTTTATCTGGCTTCTTTTTTTTTTCTCATCTGCACTTGCAATAATAACTTGTCAGATGAAACTTGGGAGATTTTCACAAGTGGGAGCAATTGCTATATTTGTATAGGTATTTTTTTACTAGTCCTCTATGTCTGTATTAGGAGGATTTCTGGAACATAATGAAAACCATCCAAATCTCGCTATCCCTGAGAGATGGGCCAATTTCCCCAGAATAATCTAACAGATGTGGTTATAACATGTGCTGGGAACACTAGAAAGAGCACATGGTGAGATGTAAGTGCTGGGAGCTATGCCGGCTGGCACTGCATGAAAGTAATGTAACTTATATTGTAGGCATGGTTTGCGGGAAGAGACTGAAGTTCAGAATTCAGTCACTCCATTAAAAGGATTACAGCAGTTCTGACTGCAGTGGTTCCATTTTATGAAAATGCAGGCAGATTTTGCACTTCCTGTTACTGATTGTCAGACCTGGAAGCCATCTTTTGTATTGGGCCTTCAGACCTGCCACATTTACTACTGTGGAGAACTGGGAAGTGGGGATTGTATGGAGCATGGGTGATATATAGTCATAATAACATTCCTTTCACAAAGGCTCAAGGACATCTTGCCCTGCACCTGGGAGGCTGGAACTGGGAGGCATCTCCAGTTGAGCTGGTGCTTTGATTAGACCGTGTGATGGACGTATAGGTGTTGGGCAGGGACTTGAACTTTCCTTTGGGTGCAGAAATCCTGGAATTTTCAGATTCGGGTTTCCCCAGATTTTATCTCTAATAAAATGTAAATTTGAGGAAACTCAAGCCTCAGAGCTTTCTTTTGTTGGGGCTGTTACTTGGAACCCTGACACTGAATCAGTATCAGTGCCCATTTGTGTGCTGAATGCCAATTTTTACAAGAAAAATGCCTTTCATTTATGATTTATGTGCAACTCAGACCTGTTCCCAAGCATGACACTGGGTCAGCAGATCCAAATTGAGAAGAAAAAAGAACAAAACTCTGTGCATAGAACACAAAACAGTATTATGTCTTCAAACGTGCAGTCGATGGTCCCCAATATTTTGGTATGGATAATCTTGCATGTGGTGGCGCAGTGGCTAGAATGCAATATTGTAGGCTAACTCTGCTCACAGCCAAGAGTTCGATCCTAACCAGCTCAAGGTTGACTCATCCTTCCGAGGACCTAGATTGTTAGGGTCAAGGTCAATATGATGACTTTGTAAACTGCTCAGAGAGTGTGGTAAAGCACTATGGAGTGATATATAAACCTAAGTGTTACTGCTATTGCTGTAGTCTTAGAGGTATCTCCAGGATCCAATGCATTCCAAATGAAGAAGCAGTGTTGTGCGTTCGTTGTACAAACATCTTTCCTGCTCTTTATTGTGTGCAGTGGCATTGTGTCTGTACAAGTAGGAAGGAACTTGTGCCGCAATAATACAACCCCATTTCAGTTATTTTCCCTCCCCTCTCCCGAGATCCCTTTGCAGATGCCTCTGGAATATGGAGTAGTTCTTTAAATAAAGTAAGAGTAGGTTGTGTACCTCACAGAAATAACCTTATCCTATGTGGATGAACGAAAAGAATATTGAAACAATTATACAAGGAATTCTACTCAAGGGGCTTATGTGGCGGGACAGATTGAAGAATTGCCCCCAGAATACAATTCTAACACAATTCTAACGGTTGGAAAGATGTTCACACTTTTTGGCCATCTAATATGGCAGTTTTAGCTGTTACGCTGAAGCAGTTTTCAACTGTGGTTAACATTTACCAAAACAATAGAGTAAGTTTGCAGTAGCATACTGTTTGCCAAGAAGGCAAAGCCGATTGCAGCTTTAGTTCAAAGACGACATGCTGCTTCTCAGGATACTACTATGAAAGGGGTTGTTTAAATTTAAACTGATAGCAGTGCCATTTTTTGCTTTACTTTTTTCCCCAGAATGTGGGCATTTTGATACACAGAAAAGGAAACCTGGTGGCCCTCCAGAAGTTACTGTACAATAACTTCCAGCAACCCTCACCACTGCTAGGCTGGGTGGAATTGCTAGGAGGTGTTCTTTTGTGAGCCAAAGAACATAGTTGTGCCCCTCCCCTCCAAAATTTCCTTGTAGGCACCATGTAAATGACCTAGTAGCTACAATTATGTACATATAAAGCAGACTCCTTTGTGACAGTGGTTAGTATTGGGTAGCACAGATTAGTCCCTGGGGTGTTCTGTATCTTTGTTTAAAGCTGCAGAGGTATTTCCATATCTTGCCCTGCAAGGAATGAGCTCCAAAGGCCATTTATTTGAAGTGAGTTTCTCTTGAATGTGAAGTGAATGACCACTCTTTTCTGCCTTATCAGAGAAAAGCATAGTATTAAGGCATAAGAATATGAAGTTTTAGAACAATTTAGTAAAACTCTTGAGTATTGTTTCATATCCGGGTGCTCTCTTAAGACTCTGATCCTGATTTTTAAAAAATCAGATAGTGGGTCCATGTCTTGTCAGCTTTGGGGGAATAAGTTCCCAAATAGTGAGGACCCCATAACTAGGTCAGAGGTCACTTCTGAAAATAACAATGGGGTGGCTTGGTCTGAGAGGGTGCTTGCTAAGAACCTGCTATTACTAGATAGGACTTTATTAAATAGTCCCTCAACCTGAAACTTTGGGGCAAAATAACTCTTTGCACTTAGCAGTTGTAGGAACTTCCAGCTAACAATTATTTCCCTTTCCATAACTTGTATGCCGTGTTATAAATTTGCTTGGCTCTCACTTCAGGGTTAGAGCAGAGGGGGCAACCTTTAGACTGCATGCAGGCTCTGAAAATGTCATTTTCCATTTCCTCCCGTAAAACCCTTAAAATATCATCATCACCTTTCAGTGATGCCACCTGCAGCTTTTAGGCTGCAAATATTGCCTACTTGGCTTAGTAAATGTAGCAGCAAAGATGTGGTAATTTACGGATATGTTGGATTTCAACTCCCATTACCTCTTAATTTGCATGACTTTTGATTTTTTATATATTTTGTTTTATCAACAAAAAATGCAAAACAGAAAAAAAGAGAAACATACATCCAACACTAACAACTGCAAAAAAGGGGGGAAATGTGTACAAAAAAGAGAAACATCCAAATATCAAATAAATGTAATATTAAATACCGTAATTTTTGGCATATAAGACGCACCGGTATATAAGGCGCACCTTAATTTTGGGGGCCAAAAACAAGAAAAAAAGAATTTTGCCTCTTTCTACCAGCATCAGGATCAGCGGCATCCTCACTTCCACTCGGGTTTTGATGGCGAGCAGCACAGAGCTT
>JANHFK010001554.1:98240-109100 GCA_036250565.1 Sibynophis collaris
AGGACCTGTATACTGCATGAGTAAAAAAAAAGGACTGTGAAAATTTCTACAGACTCCTCACATCCTGGACATAAATTGTTTCACCTTCTACCCTCAAAATGACGCTATAGGGCACTGCATACCAGAACAACTAAATACAAGGACACTTTTTGCCCAAATGCCATCACTCTACTAAACAACTAATTCCCACAACACTGTCAAAGTCAAACTATTTACTAAGATTGTATTACTACTATTCTTCTCATGCATCCTATTACCTATCTCCTCACACCTATGACTATAACCTTGTTGCTTGTATCTCTATGATTTATATTGTTTTATTTCCTAGTATGATTTGATTGCTTATTTAGTAACCTATGACTATCACTAAGTGTTGTGTCTTATGATTCTTGATGAATGGTTTTTTTTGTTCTTTTCTTTTAATGTACACTAAGAGCATATGCACCAAAGACAAATTCCTTGTGTGTCCAATCACACTTGGCCAATAAAGAATTCTACTCTATTCTATAAATAATGTACTACTTTACTTTTCTGCTTTTATAAAGGATGCTAAAATTAACAGGTGTGAACAATTGTTAGGTCTTCCTATTAAGTTTGTAGCAGAGAAAACATGAAACCTTCTGCTTGAAGACTGATGACTGAAGCACCATTTGAAAGTTAGAATAGATTAAGCGGGATGATTTGCTAAATTGACCATTCTTAGGATTTCTTAAACTGCAGCTGTGAATATTTGGGAAATGTATTCTTGTCCATGACAATACACCCAATTTAACATCTTTTTACAACTGTTTGAGGTGATTGTCCTTACTGTTGTTATAATAAACTCCTAAGTTGAAGTATGTATTATGTGAAATAGTTGTTTTTATGTCTTCTGAATCGTCAAATAATTAATTTCATTGTATTGGTCCTGGAAATTTCAAAAGATGGGGAGAACTTTTCCGCATCTACTTTATGTAGCATCCATAATTTTATTTGTGGTGTATCATCCTTGTCTTGCATATCATATATATTGTAATCATTTCCGATAGCATCCAGGGGGGACCCATCCAGGTTCTTGATAATTTGCTTTTTCTCAGTACCTTCTATAGAACTTTGATTTATGATCTGGTGATCAGAACCCGACATAATATTTAAAGTATATTTGCACTATACATTTATATAAAGTTCTGCCAATTAAATCTTTTTTGGAATTGTCTCTTTTTTTCAGCATGTTTACATTAGGTTCAGTATTGTTTCTATCGATTCACTTCCCAGGTGTTCACATATCATTATTTCATATGTGAAACCAAGGATATACCTCCCTCAATAATCTCCTGTTTGCTCTTAAAAGGCAGTGAGAACAGCAAGTAATTGTTCTGTTTTTGTTTTGTTCTATTCTGTCACATCTCTATAGATCTGTTGCACTATCTCTATTGTATCATAAAGCATTTCATAGCTTTATCAGGACATAAAAAAGCTATGACTGGGAAGCATCAGATACTGAAAACAATATTTGGAACTCACACCATGAATTTTGGATAGGTAAAGATATTAGTTTGCAAAGCCCTTGCGATATATGGACCGTAGTATTTTTATACTCTGCCAAATGCAAGCCAGATTGGAGATGAAGCATACATGTACTTTGATGTGTCTGAATCAATTGCCTCCTGGTTCTTAGTTTAGCAATTATAGGCAATACAGAGACAGAACTCTTTCTCCACTCTTGGTTTTCCTCTGTTGGAGCGGGAGGAACAAGTGTCGTGCGGAAGTTATAATTATGAGAGGCTTTCAAATAGAAATGACAGTTGGCCTATAAATATGTTATTACAGTTCATTGTAGCATTACTCATCAAATATTGACCATAATTAAAAAGTCATTTTTATTTGTTTTGGAAAGGATAAATATTTCATCCCTTTTTTCATGCGACACACTCATCAGTAAGAATATTTCAGTCAAAATAACCAAATCATATTCCAGTTACAGAGCCCGCTCCCTAGTTGTGTAATGCAATACAAAGGACAAAGCCAACACAATCGAAGGAAGAGACCAGTGCTGTCGCTTTGCATTTGCCTTGCTTCTAGTTGCTTCAGAACAAGCCTAATTCCTAAGATTTGAGGGGTGGGGGAGATGTATTTTGCCACTGTGAACCAAAAAAGTTGAAGAGCAGCTGTGGTGGAATGGTCACCTATATACTGGACTTGAAAACTGCTTTGAAGAGGCCACTCTCCAAGGGAATGAGATAAAATTATTACCAGAAGTAGCTTATAGCTTCAAAATGCCTTTGACAAAGTACATCTTTTTGGCCTGCTCTCCTAAACATCAGAATAGCCCCAAGAATTCATTTGCCTTTGACAATAAAACTTTACTAAGCAATGGTTAATTTTTCCAACAAAGAAGAAAACAATAATACATTACTCTTGCTCACCAGCAGAGGAAATGATGGCAAATTAGGAACACGAATCTTTCAAAAATGACATACGCTACATTACCAAAATTACAACCTCAACTTCCCATAAGAAGAGCTGTGTAAGAACATTATTCAAATAAGCACAAATACACTGAACACCAGAAAAAAAAAAGAAAGAAACTATCTCTACAATGTCTTCCAACAAACTGTACACCTATGGAATTTTATCAAAAAGTCCACCACTCAATCTACTGTAGCACAACTAACACAAACTATGAAAAAAGATAATACTATCATATATCAAAAACATCTCAGAAACAACCAAAAGACTATTACAACCACAGGGCATCACCATAGTACACAAACTGACTAATGGCCTCCACATCTTAAGCAAACCAAAAGACCCAGTAGCCCAAGAAGGAAAAGCAGATGTCATCTATATCACCTGTTATAGTTCCTATGGTATGTGATATAGATGACGTCAGGCCAGTATGTATGTATCACCGCAGAAGGGGACTGCAGCCAAGAAATTAAAAGACGCTTGCTCCTGGGGAGGAAAGCTATGGCAAATTTAGATAGCATTCTAAAAAGCAGAGACATCACCCTGCCAACAAAAGTGTGTATAGTCAAGGCTATGGTTTTCCCAGTTGCAATGTATAGCTGTGAAAGTTGAACCATAAGAAAGACTGAGCGCCAAAGAATTGAGGGCTTTGAATAATGGTGCTGGAGAAGACTACTGCAAGGGACAGGTTTTTCTCTTGGTCCATTAATCTACTGAACATCTAATTTTCATAGTGCTGTCTAATGTCTATGTATATTTACCATGCAGTATGACTATAGTAAATTATTTTTCCCTATTATTTTTCTTACTCCTTATTGTTAGTATTATGATTATCATTATTCTGTTGCTTTGCATGTACAGCGAGAGCTTCTGCACCAGAGACAATTTCCTCATGTGTATAATCACACTTGGTTAGATAACATATTCAATTCAATAGATCTGGAAACCTTTAGTAGGGCGAATCTTGAGTAGAATACATCTCCTTTATTTCACACAATTCATCTCCCTTATTTCACACAAAGAAACTACTTTTAAATAAATATTCTAAAGATATATCACTCAATCAATCATAGCTCTTCAAATTCTCAACTGCTTACATACTTCCTGGTTCTATGTTTCATCCTTGAAAATATACTATGATCTACTTAGCACAATAGACTCTATAATGGGAAATAGAAGTATCAAAACAGGCATATTTTTCCAGACCACATCCAACTGAATACTCAATCAGAATGGATCTTTACTGTTCTGGATTGCTCAAATAGATAAGGATATATTTAGAACATGAATCCAATATGCAGGAAAATGTGAAATAGTTTTAATTAAAAATATAATGGCTCTAGGGGAAATACAGACTTCAAAGAAGGAACAGAACACAATCTTTTTGAATATAAAGAGTGAAAGGGAGATAAAAGACTCAATTTGCATCATGCTGATTTCCAGAAAGAACTGAATTCCAGAAAGTAAAACAATAATAATAACTGTCCCAACAGTAACAATAATAATTTCTTCTTGGAGTAAATTTTCTCTCTTCAGTGAGGCTTAGAGCTATAAGGGCAACTGCCTTGCTCTCAGAAGCTTCAAACAAATTGCCAGATGTCAGCTGAGAAGGCAGACATCTCCAATGTCCATTAATAGTAATGCAAACAAAAAATTATGAAAGAATTCACAAATAATTTCAGTAAAGTGAAAACTAACTGAAAAAATACAGATACAGTACCTGAAACACAACGTACTAGACAATAATTATTGAAAAGGGGAAAAAAGTGTGATTCATAAATGTAGCAATACTAGGATATAGTCATACTGATGAAAAATGAAAAGAAAATGTAACAAAATATCAGCATTTGCAAATTCTGGAAGAAAATATTAGTATTAGAACATTGAGATAGCTTAATGCTAGGCAAAGGGATCCGAAGGGACCACCTGCTTTAAAAATTAAGCATCAATTACAGCAGGTAAGTTGAGTGAAAGTACATCCAGTTAGCTTTTTGAAATTCTAAACTTGTGACTACATAAATAATATATATATAGTTTACCTATTCAAAAGGACAATTCTGGAGCAACTCCTACACTAGGGAAACATAAGTAGAGAACAAATACCATAATTCTCTCTTTATAACCAGCCTTAAAAATTCCATCTATTCATACAGAGAGTATTTGCTATCCTTATAAAGCAATCGTAAATAAAGCTTTTGGCCTCTTAGAACAGAAACTCTCTATTCTCACACAGGTAAACCTCTTCTGAAATTCATCTGATTCATAGGGTCTGCCCACGTCCCGCTATTGTAAGCAAATAGATTACTGCATACTTACATGTATAAACAGTGATATTGGGACCTTTAACCAGGTAAGGCCCAGACAAAGCTTTAACCTCCAGGTGATAGGATGTTCCAGGTTCCAAGTGCTGGAAGGTGTAGTTAGTTAGGCCTCTCTTAAGTGACACTGTCCTGCTGTCAGCAGGGGTGTGCAGGTTCTGCAGAGTGAAATACAGCCATTCTGCTCCTTCTGAGTTAGTCCATGAGGCAGTCAAACTGGAGCTGGAATTGTTCTGGAATGTCAGGGCCTTGGGAGGACTGGGAGCTGTTGGGATAAAAGAGAGCCAGAGAGAGTCATCACTCTAAGGAGGAATCCATCTTTCTCACAAATCTATGGAAACAAATAGCCTGCACTGATAAAATTAATCTTAGGAACATGGAACTGCAACTACCTTATAAATACATTGATAAACTACCTGAATCTGAAAGTTTTTTTTAAAAAATCAACCTACTGCCATATACCTTTTCTGGGCCAAAATGGCCTTTGAGTGGCCATATTTGACGAACAAATATGAAAGTTGGCTTAATTATGTTGACATCTAAACTGTTAAAATTAATGAAATGAAATATATTTCACTTATATTTCATTAGAGGGAATTGTTCTCTCTTGTACCATTCAATATTACAATTTGAAATAACTTTTGGAGAGGTTCTGCACTCAAATCTTTCAGATATACTTCAAACTGTGCTGCTTTGCTTCGAAAGAAAAGGAATTCTGTCCTGAAGATGATATAGACATTTATCTATTACAGGAGCTTCTTATGGTTTGATTATTGAGCCTGATTATTGAGTCTGGCTCAATAATAATGCTGACTTACTTTTTATAGCCCTACTCCACAAATTATTTATGAAACATACATGAACAATCGGGGGACATGGTCCTATTGGTACAGCTGGATGGATTCTGCTAATACTTTCACTTGCACATAATTGATTTTATTCTCTAGCCCACTGGTTAATCTACCCATTTCCCAATACCTGTCCAT
The DNA here is from genome assembly GCA_036250565.1 of Sibynophis collaris. Taxonomy (NCBI): domain Eukaryota; kingdom Metazoa; phylum Chordata; class Lepidosauria; order Squamata; family Sibynophiidae; genus Sibynophis; species Sibynophis collaris. The sequence goes on from JANHFK010001554.1 coordinate 103,993, forward strand.
CCTCGTGAATTGGTGCTTGCTTTGTAATATCCAGCCCATGTGGTGATACGGAGGGAGTATTCACTGCCGGGTAAAAGCTTCTCAAACTGGAAAGTGGTGGTTCCTCTAGCAATGGTTGCATTCTTGACAAGAGCCTGTGAATCTATGTGGTAGAGAACCAACTGGTAGACATCTTTCCCACCTGGGGGTTCACTCCAGGAGGCCAATAATACTGAAGGACTTTCATGACTCAAGATAACATCCCGCACAGGTAATGGTTCTTAAATAAAACACAAGTTCAAAAAAAAAAATTGTCAATGAGAAAATGCATCCATACCAAGATGTTACACTTTCACTGATCATATCTTAAGCCCTCATGTTAACATACTCCCAAATGTTACTGCAGTGTTGATTTTGCAGTTTGGTAATAAATAAAAAAGGTGGACAATGAAAGTTTAAGCATAATTGTTGAGAAGGGTGATTCTTTTGGTGCATTTGGGATTGGAGAAGGAAATTCTCAACCTATATGCAAATAGTCATATGCAAAGAATCTATATGCAAATAGGTAGCTTATTTTCCATTTTGTTGCCACTTTCTTGAAACTATCTGCAACTTGACAATGACAGTTCTGAATAGTACTAAAATAGGATTCACACACCCCAAAAAACCCCAGTGAGCAGGTTTTTGCTGATGAGCACATACACCTTTTAAGATTATTATAAGCCTGAAAAGCCTTTCTATGCAAAAAAAAAAAAAAAAAAATTGTATATAGTTGAACATAATCATGGGCCAACAGAAAATTATAATCTACCTCTGCAATGAATGGCTTCTGAAGTTCCTATGTCCACAAAGACAATGTCAGAATGTTGCAGTGCTTATGGCACGGCCATAGTAAGAACAGCCTGTTGCAAAATAATGCTGAGCTGACATTGCTGCCAACATACTGCAGATTCTGGCATTATCGTCACACAATTACATCTGTCTTCTGTGCAAGTCACATGGATAGACTACATATCAGAGTGCCTTTGTTTATTTCCATATGCACTTGAAAATACAAATTACAGGCTAGAAAGAGAAAACAACTAGCATTTTGTTGTATAAGATGCCAGTCTATTCAGATTTGGAGGAATGCGTTCATTATTACCTACATGAAAAATCATGTAACAGGCAGTAAAAAGAAACAAATGAATTTGAATGTGACATTTATTCCAATCTATATAACTGTTTTGAAATACAGTATTTAAAAAAAAGAATGAGGTCTTAATGAAAACAGTGTTATAACCCAAAAACAACCTATCATTTTTGTGTTCCAAATTCAGATTTTTTTGAAGTTTTGAACTATTGTTTAAGTAGTTGTGATAAATTTTCTAGGCCATCTGCTAGGAAGTATATTGTTATCAGTTGACTTAGATACTACTATTCATGAAAGGATGTGCCCAGAACCTGTATGGTTTTATTTTGTGAGATTAGTTTTGGACACCGTGGCTTGAAAACATGACAAAACATTGAATGTATGAATCAAAGTGGAAGAGGACAATCACCATATATCAAAATACAAATTTGCTGAAAATGATTGCAAGATATAAACTTATCTGTTACCTGTCTGCCCAATGATTCTTCTACTGGAATTCTGTGCACATGCAAGCAATGCAGTGATTTCAATCATATATTGTGTCCCAGGAAGCAAACCTTGGAAGCTGAAGCTGGTGGCATTGAGTGTAGATGATCCATTCTGCAGTAAAGTATTTGTCTCCAAGTCATAAAGAGCTAATGAGAAGCTCTGGGCACCTCCCGAGAGATATTCCCAGGTTAGAAAGAGAGCATTTGAATAACCCCAATTGTTGATGGTCACATTCAATGGATATCCTGCAGAAGATAGAACATATGGTGCTTAGCAAATGTATTGCTTTCTAGCATTTGGTGCTTTTAATTTTATTCCCAATGTTCTTGTCTACCTGACATATACCAGTGGCACTTAATCAGTTGAACTGAGGAATTTGAGAAATTTCACCAAGACATCATCAATTATCTACTTCAGTGTCAACTTGAACCTGACTTACAGCACATATAATTTGAAGTTATGGTACAACTCCTCAGAGCTACTTAGGACCCAGACTCAAAGTTTTGAAACCACTCCTGATCACATTTTGAGTGCTTGGCAACTAGCTTGCATTTATGACTGTTTACAGCATCTCACAATTTACAGTGTTTTTGCTGGAAACTGATATTTACTTCTGATTTCCGGCAAAAAAAAAGACCATTGCAGATCATACATTTGCTCAAAGATCACTTAATAACCATCCTGTTCCCTTTATGATTGCCATGATCACTTAATAATCACTGCAAAAAAGATTATAAAAATTGGTCCAGTCATATGGTGACCTGTTTAACAACCATCATGACTTACAACTGTAATTCCTGACTCAATTACAATATACTACAATTCAAGGTCTGAACTGTAGTTTTTATACCAGGTTCATGTAATTGACAGACAACATCTTATACAAGAAATGGACTGATCACTATATCTGTCTGAATATAGACGCAAAGCTCAGCCTATAATTAAAAGACTAAAGATGAATATCATAACTGAGTCACATTTATTCCAGCTCTTCATGCTGCACATACATTTAAATTCACATTCTTAAATTAGGAAATGTAAAACAGCTTTCCACATTTCCAGGTGTGACTACTTACAGATTTTAAAAAGTGAAAAAATAACTTCCTGTCATCTACAGCTCTCAGATAAAACTTGTGCATTTATAGACAAAATCACAAAAATTAAAATGTTCAACAAATCTGGATACCTGCTTTATCTTCATGTCAGCTCACTTGCTGCAATATACTAGACCCATGATGGCAAACCTATGGCACACATGCCGGAAGTAGCACACAGAGCCATCTCTCTGGGCACACAGTCGTCACTCATTGCTCTTCTGGTTCCGATGTTCACATGCACGCCGGCCAGCTGGTCTTCACACGTGCGGGACTGCTGGAAACCAGAAGAGCAGCTCCCTGGCATGCATGTGTTCGCTGGGAAGCTGAGCTTCCGGTTTCCGGCGTGCATGCTGGTATTCATGGATGCATGCGCACCAGAAACTGGAAAACCAGAAGCTCAGCTTCCCGGCATACATTTGCGCACAGGGGAACTGCTCTTCTGGTTTCTGGTGCTCCCCTGCATGCACGCGTTCCCATTTTGGCATTTGTTGCCGAAAGGTTTTGCCAACACTGTACTAGTCCTTATAACAGGGGTGTCAAACTGAATTTCATTGAGGGCCTCATCAGGGTTGTATTTGACCTCAGGGGGCTGGAGTGGGTGTGGCTTGGGCACTCTCGTGTTGGGGGCGCTTGTGGTGGCCAGGGCGCTGTGCCAGCAAAAATGGCTCCTGATCTCAGTTTTCAACTGTGATGGCCTCCTGCAACCCTCTGCCAGCAAAAATAGAGCTTGGGAGGACCACCCACATCCTTCGCTGTTTCCAGGATAGCCCCACAAGCCAGATCTAAGTACCCTGTGGACTGGATCCGGTCTGACACCACTGCCTTTGGATCCGGTTTGACACCACTGCCTTATAACATCACTCATACTATTACTGTTCACCATTTTCTACTTTTATATCTACATATATCTCCTAATTGAAATTAATATTTCACACTTCTGAATAAGAGAGTTCTAATCAATGAAAGTTTATGCTATTCTAAATCTGCAGAAAGAAAGATATGGAGGCATCTTGAGTGATTAAAATCGTCTATGAAGTGGCTTTATTAATAGTTCAAGGAAGAACTTTGTTACTAATCCATGGCAAGAAATACTTTTAAGAGTTTATAACTAGAAAGATTTGTGTTTATTTTATAGTAGAAATACTGTATTTGGTTCCTAACATTAAAAAAAAAGAAAGTACAAATCTTTTTGCTTGCAAAACCTGTTTTACAGTCTATGCTAGTCTTATCCTTGACAATTTCCTCTGGTAATTGCTATGTATGTGGCATGTGCTGAACTGACCTATTTGAGATTCCTGCATGCTACAATTAATGGTTGAGCAAGCATGTGGCCTGATTTAATTAACACTGACAAAAAAAAAAAAAACTCAAGAAAATGTGAGCTCTCTACAATCTGTATTTGATTTCATTGCTATTGGAAAAGAAAGAATGAACTCAAGTTTTAAAACTAATGGCCCACTATTGCTCCACTCGAACAAATATGCAACATGGCATCTTAGTGCTAGAAAAATACATTTTTGCTTGTTCAGAAAAGGGCACCCAGGATTTGCCGAGTGCAGTATCCACTGCAGCACAGAGTTCTTCAAGAAAAGCTGAACCTGAGGATTGGAAGATTCTCTGAAAACTGGTTACAATCATTGACTGCCCTAAATCCTATTATGATATACTTCATTTTAGCTTAATGTTGTTTGAAAAAACAGACATTGATATCTGTAACCTGCCTGTACTTAATGACTCAATGTGTGTACAACATGATGCCAATGTGCACAGCCCATGGACACCTTCATTTGTGCCTCACCTAATTTTTTTTAACTTAATTAGTACAAAGTACTACAAAGGAAAGTGCAAACTTCTAAGCATAACCTGTATTCCCAGTAAAGCCTCCCTCCCCTCCCCAAGACCCCAGAGACATTTCTAGAACATAATTGTGACTGAGGCCCAGTGCTTTATTTTGAAGCCTGCTCAGAAAAAAAAATGAAAATGATCTAAAATAATAGAGAACATCCCCGGACTAGCCTTCTCAAATGTAATTTTTTGACTGGACATACCCATAGTGGAAACCATTTATTGCAATTATTAATAACATGCTCTCAAATTCTGAAGAATCCATTAAAAAAGGTTGACAGAACAATTCTTACATGAAGAACTAGAGGAAGTTCCATGATTTGCTTTAGGCCAATAGGCATAAATATATTCCACAAGCACAAACTTGCAACTTGATGTAATCTAATGCCAGGATCATTTTAACTATTACTGAATGACACAGTACATTTCAAATTAGACAGCTATAGCTTACCTTAGTATGTTGTGTGAATCCAGCTTCTGTATTTATTTTAGGCTTCAGTTTGTTGTGTAAACCAAGGCAATCGAATTAATTGAGTAAACCACAGTTCAGTTAAACATAGTCTAGT
>JANHFK010001554.1:197345-214755 GCA_036250565.1 Sibynophis collaris
GTTAGCCAAATTGAGAGACATGCAAGGGGGGGGGGGAAGGGTTGTCCCTGTGTGGCATCTTGACATTGTATTCTGCACAATTTTTGAAACTTCCAGGCTTTCATGAAACAGATGTTTACTATGGCTCATCCAAAAATATTCATGGTCTAGACAAGCAAAGGGGCTTTCCCCTATTTCTCAGGAGAGGGAGAATCGGGAGATAGAAAGGGAGAAAAGTCTGGTTGGCTGAGAAGAGATGATTCCTCAAGAGACAGAAAGCATGGCTGCCCCAGGCATTCTCCTGTTTGCTAATGGGGGCAGCAGTCCAAACATCACTTTCTTTGTACATAGACAGAGGCTTTGTCTCCATGGCAGCAGGCCCATGAAGGGACTGTGGGTGTCATTCCCTATACAAAGCCCTTACTGATCCCCTTGTGGCAGTTGCATCCCTTAGCAACTGCCTCCCTCTCTCTGGGTGTTTTTTTCCTTCTGAGGGTGCAATCCAAAGAAAGCAGAATACAGGGAGTTTCAACCCTCAGCAAACTGAGCTGGGAGTCTCTCTTCACAGGGAAATTAGGGGAGGAGCACCCCCCCCGAAAGCAAAAAGAGCTGCAGCCCAAGCGGACGCTCCTGAGAAGATGCTTGTTTTATTCTGCCACAACCCCTGAACAGAGAGAAACATCTGGCCCAAGCAGGAGTATTGAAGCTTTGTAAAAATCTGAGCTTCTTTGAAGGAGTTTAGCTATTCTGCAAAAAACCAGCACAGGGATGGCAGCTCCTTTCCTAGGGATGGAATTTGGATAATGATCCGTTTAATGTTGGTCTCATTCACCCACCAGAATATACCATACTGTGCTGGTGGTGTAGGTAGATATTTGGCAGCTGTTTTGCTTTGTAAATTTACCCTTGTTTAAAGCTTAGTGGTTTTATTAACTACGTTAAGCAAACTCTGATGTAATGTAAATAAGTACCCTGCCATTAGCCCGTCAATTAGACTTGAACAGCTTTCTCCATTGAGCCCTTTAGCACTATGGAAGGAACAGCTTAAATGCTTATAATTCAGAAATGCACAGTGAATATTAGATTTGTTGCCAGAGGTATTTCCCATCACTAAGTAGTTGACGTCTATGAGTAAGAATTATATACAAACAAAACTCATAGCAAAACATTCTGAACTAACTCACTCATCCCAGCTGTGTAACTAAGTGCTGTTATTTGTACCCACTACCTAGGTCTAAAAATGAGGTAAAATTTATCTTTCTAAGAGACAGATATTCCATTCATGCGTAAGCTATAGTTGTAATACTGTCACATTAATATTAGGGCTTGGATTTATCTGCCTTTATTCCTCTTAAAAACTTGTGATGGAGTGCCTATTCCTCTCTTTTATCCTCACAACTCTGTGAACTAGGTTATGTTGAGATATACTAATAGAGCCCAACTTGCCACATGGTTGAACTGAACCTTGAACACATTTCAGCATGTATAGTTTTTGCCTGGATGAAAATGCAGTGTGGGAAAAAATCATATTGTGATCTGTTTAGATGTTACACAAATACAAATGATGGTAGACAGTGATTCCAATCAACCTTGGAATAACTACAGATCCAGTAATACTGGAGCATATCCAAACTAGCCATGCTTTATTTCAGTGAGTTGAAAGCAACCCAAGCAATGTGGTTAGTTTATGCTTCAGTATTGTACAGTCACAATGTTGTTGACTGGTTAAATAACCCTTGAAAAGCTTGTCTTGCAAAGACAGCTGCTGATAGTAAGAACATCACTAAAATGGATCCTGGGGCAGGTAAGTTCTTCCTCATTATAGATTTACAAGTCTGGATAATCACTTCCTGCTTTGGACAGAGCATTAAATATTACACTATATCCCTGCATAGGGCTTCCAATTCATATTCTGTGCAGAATACAGACTTTATAGCATAAAAGCTATAGCAATTATCAGGAATTCTGATGTGAAAGCTTTGCTTTCAGATACTAGATAGGAAGAAACTAATTGTGTTTCCTCCTGAACATATGACTGTACCTTTAAGACAGGGTGAAATACATTCGTGTTTCAAATATTAGACACTTAATTTCTATCAGCCCCATAATAATGACAGGATTGATTGGGTATTGTGGTTTAGTACTATCTGAAAATTTCTCTACCTTTAAGAGCTGCATAACATTCAAGGACATTGAGCGTTTCCCATCTCTTCATCTCCATGGCAAGAACAATTTCATCTACTATTGCTCTAAATGTTAAAAGTCACAAGATAGTCCAGAGCTAAAATTTAGTTTAGATTGAATTGCTCAATTGTATAATCATATTATTTGATTGTATACTTCTTTTCTTTTGGACACCAGTGTTATTAATCTGACTTAACGATATTAAATCTCAGGAAATCAATAAAATAAATTTTGAACAGCAGCTAAGATACGGGAAATCTGTGTTCCTAGAAGGAACAGGAGATTGATGCACTGCTATCCAGTGGGAGGGGTCACTAATGCAGGGATGATCAATCTTTGGTCTAATTTAAAAAATATATATTAAAAAATTCTTAGTGGCTATTTGTTCTGTTTTCATAACGTAATGTTAGGGAGAGGGAAAAGAGCAGATCCCCAAAACAAAACAAAATCAGAATTGATATCTCACTGTTTCCTTCAGACCTGTTCACAAAGTGATCTGAAACTGATGCCCTCAGTGAGAAGAAAAAATTGCCCTCCCTTGAATCAAGTGTAATAAACAGCCCACTTATTTATTAGATAAGGAATAATACATGGGTCTCTGTATATAGTTGAATTCCAGTGTTCACAGTCCAAAATGGTGCTGGCAAGTCTGAAAGGAAGTGGTGCTCAGAACGCTGGAAGGCCCTATGTCGTCTACTGCCCCTGTAGTTTAAAACACAGAAATGAGTATATTTTCTTTAATGTGTTAAGTATTGTATACTCTGCTGGAGGGCTGATCAAGAGAAGGGCAAAATAGTAAGAGGATGCACAGCAGCAGTTGCTTCTCCATTAGGTGTTACTTATTCATTTGTGGGGCTGCATTTATTGCATTCTTGCAGGGAAATTATGGTTTAGCTCAGGGGTGTCAAATTGAAGGCCCACGGGCCAAATCCAGCCTGCAGGGTGCTTAGATCTAGCCTGCGGGGCCATCCTGGAAACGGCGAAGGAGCGGCCCGCGGTGCCTCTACTAGCAAAAGCTCCTTTTTCACTGGCAGAGCACTTGGGTCACCACAGGTGCCCCCGACATGAGTGACGTTGAGCTGGCCACGTCTCCCCCCGAGGTCAAACACAACCCTGATGTGGCCCTCAATGAAATCGAGTTTGACACCACTGGTTTAGAATATTCTTTGCCAATGTATCAGGGGAATGTAGTAGTTGTAGTCCAATATATTTGTAGGGGACTGGATTTGGAGAGGCTAGATTAATAGAGAAGACTAGAAAATTGCTTGGCAGGCATCTCACGTTGCTTAATTCAAGTTTGCTGCTTCTTGGTGTTACTTATGCTGTCTATATTCTGTGACACTTTCTTTCAAATAAAATCTGTCGATAGGACCTTGATCTGTGAGCTTAACATAAGAAAGCTTTGCACAACCCAAACTGCTACGCATAAACTTCCATGGAGGCCAATTTGATAAATAAATGGCTGATTTCCAACTTATGTCTTTGAAAATGTTTGGATTACACACAGGTCATATTCCCCAGCTGTTTTTCTGAAAGTACAAAAAAATTCAACAACATTCTCAGTGCCCAAATCCTTTTCATGTGGTGCTGGTGCAATGAGGGAAAAGGCATAGAGAGTCATCACTATTGAACTTAAAGTCTCTGACTGACTGTCAGTCACCCACAAAAAGCTGTGCAGTACCATATAGTGACAAAAATTCATCATTCTGGTAAACATTTCATCTGCTACAAGAAAGGCGTATCAGACCTGTAACTGAATGCCAACTAGGCTTTCCAATGGGGCAAATTTTTAATGCCACCTGAATATCCCAATGTACTTGAGAACTGGAAACCATATATCCACTACTATTAATCAATAATCTTCTACTTTGGATATCAGGGCTTTCGATCTGATTTATTCATGAAGTTACTTAATGCTCTAAAAGAAGATAGTTAAAATCTGAGAAAAAAATAAATAAAAGTAAATCCCTGAGAACTACATATAGAATTTGGGGGCAGGGAGTGCAAAAGCTCTTTAAATGCCCCAAATATGATAATTTTGAACATGCATCGTGGGCCTCCTAAGGACCTCTTGACCTACTACTGGTTTAAAAAGAAACCTTAAACTGGAAGAAGATCTTTGCAATGCTGTTGAAATTGACTCAATATTGACAGGTCATTTGTAATAGTTGGAATGAAGATGGAGAGACATAACTCGGCTACAGAGCCTAGGAAACAGAAATGAAGCAGAATGACTTGCAGGTAGTCCTCTTTTAGTGATCATTCCTTCAGCAACCGTTCGAACTTACAATGACACTGAACAAGCTGTAGTTATAACTGGATCTCGTACTTTTGTCCATCCCCGCATTCTGCAATCACATGACCCTCCTGTCAGATTCCCACAACAGTCAGTGGAAAAGCTGACAGGAAGTAGGAAGTCATGGTGATGTGAGGTCATTGATCAATGAATGGCACAGTCATATGGTTTTGCAACTTGCAATTGCGTGGCTTAACAGAGTTTCCGATCCCAATAACTGTAGTTAAATTAGGACTGCCTGTACCTGTTTCTGCCAATCTAATGATTTCTTCATTGCTATTTCTTCACCGCTAACAGTTTTGCAGCAACCAAAACAACATGTAGACATCACCAGACAGAGTTACAGAAATCAAATTGATTTGACTTACAACCATTAGAAGTTACGATAGCACTGAGAAAATAGACTTACAAGCGATCCTTGCACTTATGACCATTGCACCATCTCCATGGTCACATGATTAAATGGCAACCAACATGTATTTATGACGGTTGCAGCACCTCAGAGTCACATGATCACCACTTACAACCTTCCGGGGGGGGGGGGGCTTCCAAAAAGCAAAGTCAGTGGGGGGAAACTGGATTTACTTAACAGTTGTGTTGATTTGCTTAACTAGTATGGCAGAAAAAATTCACAAAATTGGGTGTAACTTACTTAACAAAATCACATTGCTTAGTGACAGATGTTCCAGTCCCAATTGTGGTTATAAGTCAGGACTACCTTTATAGTATTGTCACAAGGAGGTGGAAAATCTCAATTACAACAGCGAAGAGCCAGGAGATAACTGGAACAGATCATGTGCATGTTCCAAATGAAAGAACTGAAACAGAAGAACAAAGCTACGCGGTTCCTAGTGGTACAGTCTTGACCCATCGTTTTGAAAGGCAAACATCAGCCTTCATTTTGAAATTCTGAGCCTCCTTAATAGGAACCAGAGGAATTGTAGAATGAAATAAAGAAGTTGGTAAAAATGAATGTGAAAAGTGACTGTCAAAGAGATGGAAGAAAACAAACTGGATGCTGGATAGAACAGAGAAAATTGCCAAGAAAGCTGCCATTGATGTCACAATGACTTAATTGAGCTACACTAAAGTACAGCATGTGATGGTAGTTACCTGAAAGCATGGATAGATCAAAATACCCCAATCTGGGGCCTTTAGTGTGAATTTTTTAAAAATCCCCCTACTCCTTCCCCTACACACACACATAATACAAGGTACATTCCCTGGTTAGACAAGAATTCTAGTTCATACAGTGTGGACAGATTCACTTTTTTGAAAAATACTGACAGTACGATCAATTGTCCTACCACTTTTGAATAAAGTGACTGGAACCTTTTTCTATTTAGTCTACTGGTTTATTGAGGCTAGGAATAGTGTCGCCTTCGTATACAAGGCTGTCTCTGGGGCAGACATGAAGAAGAGGACAGTAAGGTCCTGCATCAGTGCAGAATAGGTTAGTGTGTACTATGAACTCTTTTAAAACAGATGATTTCTCCGTTCTTGAAAGGGTTGCAAGTGGGCCTTTCCACAGCATCTTTCGCATTCAGAACAGCAGCCTTTCTAATAGTGGTAGATTAGGGGAGTCAATGGCGCCCTTGATAACTGTTCTGCAGAGAAGAGATAGCTATTGGTGATGCCTTGTTCATAAGTTGTTCTTACAAGACAGCGCTGGAACAAGCAGATAATAGGCAACCAGCTCCCACCTCCAGTGTCCAGCTATTTCACCAATTAATACTAAAAGAAAATCACAACTTTTGGTCTTGGGAAAAGGTAGCGGAAGAACTGCTGTTGGTCTACCACTAGGATGATTGAACTTAGCATGGAGTGCCAATGGCCCCTACAGGGGGAGGTGACTCTCGGGTCTTGTCAAAGAAAATATTTGAGGACATCTCGGTTTTGATTTTGCTTTCTGAACCACCATCACTGGAAGTAGTTTCTTGACCACATTCATCACAGCAGCAGCAGCAGCAGTCCATGAAGGCCTGCCCCAGGGGTTTGCAAAGACATAGTAGAAGCACGGGTGTAACTGAACATTTGAAGAACAGGAAGAACTGGTTGACCAAGCTTAATAGGTCTAGGGTCTGTTTTGTCATGTCAGGAGACAGGTAGGCCACAACAATATTACTGACATTTTCAGGAATGGCGCAGAGACCATAGATTACTGTCAGGCCAATCACTGTGCAGTTGAGTTGGCTCTCACATTGCCCATGCTTATTGCCACGGCATTCAGTCTTCTCTGTGCTGCTGATCCTTCTGGTGACCAGCTGGCAGCTGATGGTAAAGAGGATCGGCAGGCAGAAGTAGCATCCAAAATACCACCACATCCTAGCATTCTGATAAGTGAGAACCAGAGAGTAAATGGACTCGGGCAGCTCCTGAAAAGGTTTCATTGTGCAGTAGTCAGACACTACACCAGAGACTGGTGAGGTATCCTGTGCCAGCTGCCAAAGAAGGAGTTCTGGGATTGAAAGGGTCATGGAACCCACCCAAATGACAGCCAGCTTGGCAATGATGGAGTGGCAGTGTTCAATCGGGCGGAGCTTGGCTTGAGGGCTGGTAGCCGCATGGAATCTGTCAATGCCCAAGGCACAGAGGCTGAAGGTGGTGATTCCCAGAGAAGTCACCTAGGAGCATAACAAAGAGAAGTAGTTGAACTGAGATGGCCAAAGAGAGAAATAAAACATTCGCCTCTCCTTAACTTTTAAGTCAGTGAGGAAATACAGACGTTTTTCAATTTTGTGCAAAAGGATTTCAAAGAAAAAATAAACCCTGTCTCTAGCATAGGAAATTCATTTACCACACAGAATAATGGCAGTTCCCAAATTATGCCCCAATAAAATGGGATGTACAAAACAGGGAAAGTCATTCCGGTCCCCAACACTTTTTAAATGCTTCAAGAGCAACTATACAAGTTTGTGCAATAATTTTCCAGAATAGAGATAGCAAATATCCTTGAATGAAAAGATGCATATTTAAATATTAGTGTCTGTTATAAGAATAATGATCCCATTTAATTCTGTAACCTGAACAAAATAAGTCACATTTGGGGGATCAGCTCTACTAAGGAATGTGTGTGACTTTCTGATATATCAGCATATATATATATTCTTGAGGATTTCCATGTAGAGTTGATGCTGAAGTTGTATCATATGCCATGTTTCCCAAAATGTTTCGCTACATTTTTTAGTAACTACAAACATCAGTATGGGAGCTGCAGTTTAGTAAAGATTGTTTTATTTTGTACAATTTTAAAACAAGCATATTGACTTTCCTCAACCATGAGGATATGAAAAAAAAGATTTCTAACTCTCTGTTTACTATCTTTCCTTAGCTACTTCCCAGTTCTTTGCAATGTATGAGGACACTTTGGTTCCAACATTGTTTAACAAAACCAAATGTATGGACATTGATATGTGATTGATTTTCTAATTCTTTATTTGAAATTAAATTATTAAATATCCATTTAAGTAACAATTTTGGTTCCCTACTCCATTTATTCCAATTGGTTTCCCCTCTTTCATATTTTCATCCTTTTTTTATGCCTTATATTCAAACTAAACAGAAGGAGACTTAGATCCTTGGTGGACCTTTGAATAATTGGCAGTAGATCATGAAAGTTACTAACTCCTAACAATAAAGCAATGTTAACAGCAGAAAACCCATTCTCCACATCAATTAGAGTCTTAAAATCAAGGGCGGGCTTGTTAGGAAAGAGAAGCTTGTGAGAATTTCACTGTGATAACAGGAACCATTTTGGGAGCTGGTACGTTTTCAGATTGCTTTATGCTCATTTCAGTTTCTACATCCCATAACGTCTGCTTTGCAGCTGCCTTCATTTGGTTCACATGAAAATAGATCTTGCAGACTTAAAAACAGTTTTGGCACTATCAGCACTTCTATTTTAATTTTAATCAACAAATGCAGAAGGGGTGCAGCTCTTATTTCTTTGCAAACATTCAATTTTAAAAACTATAATATGAATATGGAACTAATTTCTGCTGACTATGACATCCCTCTTTGTCTTTCTTCAGTGTCCCTGTCTCAGCAGGTGCCAGCACATGGCTCAGAAGCTAAGCAGTTTCAACCCTGGGTCGTTCTTGGAAGGGAAACCATTTAAATCCCAGGAGAAAGCAATGGCAAACAGTTGCATATTACTGTCAAGAAAACTTCATAGATATATCCATGTGGTTGTTAGGAGTTGAACTGACTCAAAGACACTGTTCCTAAATAATTACAGGATAAATATTATGTTACTGTACAGTGACACAAAAATCAAGAGGATTGGAACACCTTTAATAACAAATGTAATTAAAAAGGAGTAATATTCTCTCTCTCTCCCTCCCTCTCTCTCTTCCAAAGAATTATACATGTAGTTGAATACACTGTAGGACAACGTCAAATTGAAAATGCACCCTTACTTAAAAAAACTTTTGGCCATCTGTGTAAATATTGTAGAAAATGTATATGGAAGTGAAATAATAGATTAGAATTTTTTCCTTATAGTTTACATAATATCCTATACCACTAAAAAAAAAATTCTACCAAAATGGATGTGTTTTCTAAAAGTTTTTTTTATCTCCCATCCTTTTATTCTGTTCCTTGTGTATCATGCTTCCCTGATCTACATGCTTCTTTTTACAGAAAGGCAATTAATAAGGAAAAACCAATGGGAGAAACTCCTTAGAAGATCAGGAGAGATTCTTAGGTCATTACTTAGTACTCCTTAAACAACCTTTGGTCCTTTCCAAAAAATTCACTGAGTCAAAATGCATCTACTTTCTGAGCGTCAAATGAGTTAAGTAAGTTTGTTGATGTCCCAAAGTAGCTTTTGTTAATTTCCGCTGCATTCAGAATCCCAGGAAAACATCCTTGTCTGCCAAAAGGGAAGATGGCAAAGCGTGGAGGAGAAAATGCCAAACACTGGGTGGGTTGGACAGACAATGTAGAACATGAATAAATATCAGCCGGGGGGTGGAGGAAGGGCTCGCCTCCTTGCACAACACTCTCCATTACAAATGCTGTGCTTTCCTTCGGTTCAGGAAATACTACGCCTCATTTGGACAGTTGTTCATAGACTGCTGAAGAGCTCTGGGCCTTAATTGCAGGCACCCGCTCACTTCTCAGAGGAAAAAGGGACATTCATTTAACACCGGAAGCTTTGGAAATTAAGCAAAGAGGCTTACTTTCTTTATTCTTCCTCCCCCTCCCCCTCTTTCCCTGTCCCATGTCCTTTGAACTGCAGCCAAACCAGCACAAAACAGAGCAATTCCAGGGTACAATCTCTCATGGTGTTTATTAAACTATGAGCTTTCAATGGATGCTGAAAAGAATCGAGGCAAGGCCATATTCATATTTGTGGCCATCATACTGATGAATGCTAAAGAAAGATGAGGTTTATGGAGAGCTTGTTTGAAAAGCCAACCCAAATAAAGAATTTGATGTTCCAAGCAGTTACACTTACAGTATATGATTTGAAGGACTTTGTGGATTACTGCAGAGGCTACTTGGCTGCTTCTGCTGGATAGTACAATGATGTCTGAATGAATATCCATCATCAACTTTCTAAAATATAAGTTAAGAGATTTCAAGATGTCTATGAGATTCTCTGTCATCCGGGTCATGGTTGCCCCAAAGGTGCTTTTTTAAGATTCCCCACCATCCAGTCAGAGCTGAAGAAGCTTCTTGGATGAGAAGCGAAATGTCTTCAAACAAAAACCAGAAAGTCCAGTTGTCTCTTGAAAAAGCACCTTTGGGAAAGATTTCACGATGGGTACCCATGTTAGCGTTATGCAGCCAAAACAGAAGGATGTCTTCAAAATGAATACATTCATTAAGGTGCAAATTGTCATTTGAAATGTGAGTTTTAATGTTCTGCTGTTTTACTATAATGCTATGATCTACTATAATACTTTGTGTGTGTGTATGTAGTGCCAGTTGACTTCTGGCGAATTCCTGGACTAGTCCCTACAGTTTTCTTGACAAAGTTTTCCAGAAGTGGTTTGCCATTACTTAGGCACACTAAAGAAAAAGCAGAACAAGTTCATGTTTCATTGAAATTAAGAGGCATCTGGAGTAAAATTTGGGTATGAAAACCTTTGTGAAGAAAATACAAAGCTATGTAAGATTCAGAGAATCAGTCTATAATGGAATTGCAAATTTGCAGCAGGGTTCCTGATGTAGCAGACAGCAGATAGGGCTGGCATTAGCAAAGCAGCTGCAACAAAATATAATTCCATTTAAAATAAATAACAGTCCTTAAATAGATGCTACCCAGATCTCTTAAAGTAGATCTCTACATTTTATCACATTTTACAGAATATTTCTATGGGGTTTCTTTTATGAAGAATAATCCAAACCTACAATCTTTTGTCTACAACCTGAATAAGGCCCTGAGGAAAAAAGAAATGCAATTGCTACTTTGGTAGGAAGCTTTTTATATAACTGTACTTAGAATCATAGCCATAAAGTTATTGGCATAACAGGAAAATATTAGAGTCTTTATTGCAGTGCTTGAATTAACAATTCAACTATCAATATTGTAGGAGCAGCAATGCAAATATAGCCATCTGGGTTGATGTCATCAGGAGAATTTGGGTGATATTTCTATGCAGGTCTCAAATTTGTATATTTAATTAACCAAGGACAAAAGGCAGTGAAAAGTTGTTCCTATAGGACCTAAATGTTTACTGTGACTCCACTGAGTCACAGTGGACAGAATTATCTAGTGTTAATTTTAGACAATATTTTGTTATGAAGCTATGAACTTTGAGGATATAATCTATTAGTTATTCTGAGATAAATAAAACAGGTGCAAAAATAAAGACAAATATTCAATGTTATGAGGGGTCGTCAGTAGTATTTATTTAAGAGCACCATGGTGGGCAGTGATTAGAATGCAGTATTGCAAGATAACTCTGCACTCCATTGCCAAGAGTCTCAAGGTTGACTCAGCTTTCCATCCTTCTGAAGTCTGTAAAATGAGGAGCCAGATTGTTGGGGGCAATATACTGATTCTGAAAACTGGTTAGAGAGGGCTGTAAAACACTATAAGGTGGCATATAAGTCTAAGTGCTATTGATATGGCTAAGTCAATTTTCTGTGAATTCTATGAAACTATGAATCCTAAGGCAGCTAAAGCAGCTCATAGTTTGAAGGGAGTCCAGTATGGCAAAATGCATCTCTGGTTTTGCCATTTTTCCACTGAAAATTATCCCTTTCAAGACACCTTTGCTATTTTATGATATGGATAGCTGCATGTCTCTTAAATGCAAAACTATACACAATGATACAGAACAGTTTTTGCAAAAGAGAAGCTATTGGTTCTTATGTAGAATTCCATGCAGAATTGCAGATGTCCTTTTCCCCTAGAAGATAAAAACTTGCCAAAATAAACAAATAACCAATACATCAGTGAATATCAGAATATGGTAGTTTAAATAAAATAATGCTCTTCAACCTTTCGTAAAAACAAAATCAAATATTCTAATGCCCTATCTAACAGGAAAACCATCTGAATGAATAAATATGAAGATGACCAGTGCTTAATGTTAGTAGATCTGGACTGCAAAACCCCTTAAGATCACTAGATGACAGCAAAGCATTAGGTTATTCACTTCTCTTTGCCACCATCTACTGTCATCTTTTTTGCAGCCTAGATCTTGTAAATCCAAATTTAACTTTCAACCTGATAGAATGACAGAAAACTGCATAGAAAACCTAAATCTGCATAGATTTTTCACAGTAGCATGGTTTCTGGCAATGATAGGATGTGTTGATTGCAAGAATAAGTATTTGACCTATGATTGTGTGTTCTTCTTTTGCAATGGGCTTTCAATGTGTCCAACTGTTAGTGCCCTTGTCATATTACATCAAAGACTCATTGTCTTCCCTGCCTCCTTCATGTACTCTGCTGTCCCCTTAGTCAAGCTCTGAATCATTCACAGATGTCCATCACCTGCTTTGCTCTCATATCCTCCTGCACTGAGCAGGGAAGCTATAGAAATTATGTTGAAATATTGCAGTTTCTAAGGACGGACAATCTATTCATTATGTTTGGTGGAAAATAACTTGTGTGCAAAGGATCACATCTGTGTGTTCACATCAGATATCTACCATTACAGTCGATTTTCAGTCTAAACTTTATTTTCAGCATGTCTAATCCTACCTCATTCCAGCTTCTTTCGTCCAGCTGCTTTCTTGAAGACAGAAAGAACCTGGTCTTTTGAAATTATATCTTAGGTATTATAGAAATACAAATGCACACCCCATTGTTTCTTGCTTTGTAAATGTTCCAGTTTTGCACATTAATAGATGGCACTATCTTATATATCTTTTAAAGAACTCACAGTTCAAAATTCATTAAGAAGATTCAACAGAAAATGAGTGGAATGAATCAGATATACATAATAATGAAAGGAGTAGATAATTATTTCAATTAATTTATTTTATTTTATTAAATGTGTTTGCTACTTTTTGATTTTCCCAAGATAGATTGCATCATATTAAATATTTTTTTAAAAAACTTTTAAAATAGTCATTAAAAATTAACAATATCTATTTTCATATAGCACACTTAGCCAGATTAGTTAAAGCCTACCATACAGCATTCTAAATTTGATTTTGGTTAGTTAATTTTGGTTTGGGGGGTTTAAACTGTTGGCTAGCTGATAATTCAATGTATATGTCAGAAAATATATTAAATCAATAATCAGGTTAAAAACAATGTGTGAATCCAATGCATGTCCTTGAACACAATTGTACTCTAATTGCAATATGGCATAGGACCTAGTGTTGCTGTGTTCACAGAAAATGCCAACCCATGGTTAACTTTATTGAGTAAACCATGATGGATAGATTTTTCTCCATGACAAACTAGATGGAATGGTTAGATACTACTAAATAAGCAGCCCACTTCTATCTTCTGTTGTCTCACATCCATTACACAATATCTTCTTTCCTGTCTAATAGAGTATAAGAGATTGAACCTATTCTCTATTTCCCTAGAGGACGGGACCATAATCAATTAGTTAAAGCTGTAAGGATATAGATTTAGGCCAGGTATCAGGAGGAATTTTCTGACTCTGTACATTATGCAGTAAACCAATTGGATAGAAGACTGTCACTAGTGTATTCTCCTTTGTTTGATGCCCAGGCAGAATATGGATAGTGGTGATCTCTCAATGATGCTCTATTCTACTGGATCTATGATACTGAGCTAGATGATTTCTGAGATCCCTTCTAATTTTTTAATTGTGTATGTCAGGCCCAAGACCTTATTCCATATAGCCTAAACTAAATTTCCAACTTAAGGTCACAACTTGATCAAAGGCTTGAGGAAAAGTGTGATGGTAGCACAGACCCTGTAAATTAGTTGCAGGCCCAACCACTTCAGCAGGTTTTTATTGGTGCTGATCTCTGCCTAGGTTTTACTCCAGTGATGCTCACTTTTGGTGTGGCAGCCAGCTGATACCATAGAAATGTAAGTCTATTGCAAGAATGGCTAATAATAATAATAATAAATAAATGAATGAATAAATAAATAAGACAAGATTGTGGAATGCTGAATTCAATGTCTCCATCCTTGCAATCTTTTCCTAAATGATATGGTGAGATTTGGATTTATGGATGTAAGGCTGTTGCAATCATATCTAGTTAATTGTATTTTTGTAAATCCCTAGTTCAGAGAAGCGAGGAAGAACCAAGAGAAGAAACAGTCTTGATACCTTTTAAATAAAATAAAATTAAATAAATACACTGATTTTAAAGTATGCATCTTGGTTGCAGACTAATCTAACCTTGCCACAAGATGCTCCTTTGTTTAAGAACACTGAAGCTATTCTGAGAGTACTTCAGAGAATATTATCCAACAATCCTATGGCACCTTTGAAAGAAAATTAAACTGGCCTTTTCCCTGCCCTTATTAACAAAGACTCCATGGTAATACATTTCAGCCAAATAGATTTTCCATGGAAACTTCACATCATTCAAAACACAACTCCTCCTTTCGTCTCCTTTTCATCTTAGGAGAAGCCCAACTCCTAGGGAATTCATGAGGGAAGACATGTAACCTTCATGCGTCGCAAGCTGAAGTTTTACACTACAGCAGGTTTTGTACAGATTTATGGCCAGTTGTAAAGGTCACTTGGTTCAACATCTCCTTCTCTCAGCCTATCTTTATGAGACTAAGTTCAAGACTATGATATATACCCCAAACTCTCTCTCACTGGGTATTGCTGGATATAACCAGGGATGCTGATAGCTGTAGTTCAGCAATATTCAGAGACCCATAAATTCTTCACCTTGGTTATATGGCTTCCAAATATTTGTCATTTACCTTGATTAAGGTAGTTAGTAACTCTTTATTAATTTAAACAGCCCCTGGGATTTTTTTTAAAAAAGTAGAATAATAACTATTGTTGTGTCCTCAGAAGAAATTCAGCATTTTCAGGCAATGATTCAATGATAGCAAAGCCTTTACTTGCTATCATTTTGCCTTATTAAAAGTAAAATTCTCTGGTTCAGGGAGAATGATTTAAGGAAGACCATCCTTTCACAGTTAAATTGTTTTCTTCAACCAATTACAAGTAATCATCTTTTACTTCTAGAAAAAAAGCTTGACTTGTTTCCGTCTTCATCCTGGGTTCCTGTCCACCTCCTGCCTGTGTCTGTGGCGAGCAGGTATAATCTGAAACACATTTTATCCATTGGGCAAGCATTTCTCTTAGGGAATTTCTCTTAGAGAAGAATTTTTACTCGGTGTAATTAAATGCGCATGATCTCTAAAGACTGATGGCTTAAATCTAGGTCTTGAAATGTCAGGCTATAGGAGGCCTATATCTGCTAATTATAGATTCAGTACAAGCATTAGATGCACTTACTCTTTTTAATTAAGATTTTCTTTCTTGGGGTAATTTTAAAGCCCTACTTTTATAATCTTGATGTGAGAAGTACCTAGTTTTCATTTATTAATGCAATTATTTATTATTAACCCCCTAATCTATTGTTTTCTATACTTTAGTCCTATCTACATAGAAGATATTAAGCTGCTGGACAGTCTATTAATAGTTAGAACATTAATATTAATGGCTGAATCATTCATATTAATTATTGATGATTGCATTAAAAATTACACATGATTATCTCCTGGAAATATAAGGCACAGCTTCCACTTTGTATCTCTGGGGTCAACACAGAAACATTCTTCTCATCAAATAATTTGGCATTGAAATAAATATAATTGTGCTTGCTTCCATTTTTTCCAAAGGCATTTTTGTCATCCTCTTTGAAACAGAGATGGTGTTTTCTATAGCTCTTCAATCAATCAACCAATCAATCCTTAAACTTGATGTTAGGAAAGCTCATCTTATTGTTTATTAGTAAGGCCAAATGACAGGAGATTAAGTCAAATTCCAAACATAAAGCAAGGACAAATAACATGATCCCTCTCTTCCCCAACTGAAGACACAAAGTTGTTGATGATACATACTAGAGGTTAGCAGAGGAAACTTACCTCCATGAAGGGCACAAGACGACAGGAGAAGTTTCCCAGCAGTCTCTTCTTGGTAATTTCATTGAAGATGACCACAGGTAGGCAGAAGAAGAGGATAAGGAAATCCCAGAAAGCAAGACTGGCCAAAATGGAATTCCAGGCACTTTTCATATAGTAGTTATGCCAGACAATGCACATGACCGAGAGGTTCCCAACAATTCCCACAGCAAAGACAATGAGGGACAGGAACATGACAGCATAAGCACTATAAGAGCTTTCTGTCACTGGATAGAGAGGGTTCTGTATCTGAAAACGCTTTCCTAGGGCCACAGTTCTGTTAACCTGGGCCTCTCTATCACCGTAGACTGCTGGGCTCTGTTGGTGGGGTTCAAAAGGATCCGTGCTGGATGGTGTTGGGGGCTTCGTTGGCTGTAAAGTGGCTGGGTTCGCAGGCAGAGGAAATTCTACTTTGACTCCTGGAACATATTGTTGAACTGACTTGGCATCATCATCTTTTGTTCCCCTACGTGTTCTTCTCCACCTCATCTCTTCTTCTGAGAACTGTTGCTCTTCATGGTTGCCAGTTGGTCCTGAGTCTCTCATCCTGCCCAGTTCTCCAAGTAACTCCATCAGGACGTCTTTGGAGTGGATGTGTCTTTTTAAGTGATCTTCTCCAGCCTTTGCCTCCATACTGGAGGGTGCATAGTTTCCTTCCATATACGGGACAGCTCCTTCTTTCATCAGGGTTTCCAGTGGCTGCAGAAAACTAAGCAAAAGCATACCTGTCCAAGGGAAAGACATCCTTCTTTCTGCAAAACAGAGGTAAAGAGAAGAGACGCAGAGAAAGCAATTCACCGAATGAACAGAGATGTCACTGCCCTCAGTGAAAAAAGGAAAAAAAGTTTCTTCACTTTGGCTTGTGGTCTTTCAAAGAGGGCCGGGGGCATGGAAGAGAGTAAACGAGGAGATTGGCGTTTCAGTCCAGCTTGAGCGACGACAGAGAGACACTTTGGTCTGCTTTGCCAGCTGACTGCTGCTGTTTATTCCCTCAGATCTCTGGGCAGAATTAAAAAAGGAAGGAAAAAAAAATCAGTAATTCATTTCAATCCCCTTTTGTTGGACCACAGGCCCCCTGGTGGCCAAGCTACAATGCCTACCAGCTCCTGTGAAAGGATCAAAAGCCTCACAGGCCTTGAGTCAGAGAAAGAACCGTAGAAAGAAACCACCTGCTTTAGCCATAGATCTTTGTGCAGACAATTCTATTTGGTTTTTTTTGGGGGGGGGGTTGTATATTTGCTTTTGCGGTAGAGAGGGTGTATTTCAGAAAGAATCAGCAGCCTCTCACTGAAATATTTCCCTTTGGCCAAACTCCACATGGTAACTTCTAAAGATGTGGAAACTCTAGAAAGAGTGCAGAGAAGAGCAACAAAGATGATTAGGGGATTAGAGACTAAAACATATGA
>JANHFK010001556.1:100174-111647 GCA_036250565.1 Sibynophis collaris
TTTATTACAATTTTGACTACACATTTAAACACACATTAAAATCTAATCAGAAATCATATTTTAACACTTTTGAAATCATTTTTGCTTATTACATATACCCTTCTAAAATATTCCATATCATTCAAAATTCATTAATTATTTTTCTCTTATTTATATACCACCTTGACATCTCTTCTTTCTTTAAATTTAATATTTCTATAGATCCAAGTTTCCACAGCAAAGTACAATGGTCAACAGGATCCTAGCTCTTGACCCCTGACCAGATAATCAAGAATCATGCTAGATAGTGTCCTTGGCATCATTTATCTGGGGCAAATGAAAAATTCAACTTCAAAACAAGAACAGCTGAAGACAATGTCAGGCTGTGTGCTGGGATCAGACAAAGGCCAAATCATGAAGATGTGGCATAAAAAAATGATTACTGCAGCATGTTCATGCTGTGGTTAGGGGGATATGAAGGTGACTCCATAAGGAACAAACTAAAATGGCTTTTGAAATCTGAAGTAAATTATAGTTACAAGGTTCAATTTATCCCATTGCCGTTTCTCTTCCCTGTCAAAGCCTTTGTGGTGGTGAGAACATATTACAATTTGCCCTTGCAGAAATCATGGCAGCAAAAGCATAGGACATCAAATGCAAGCTTATCTTAATACACAATCAGTTCCTGATGTAGTTTCTACTGGGTATCTGTTCTTCTCAGTCAAAAGATGATTAAGGAGCAGAACTTTTCTTCACTTTGCAGAACAATAAGTCATGCTCAGGAATAAATCCCTTGGATCCAGAAGTTTGCCGTTGAAGCAGTTTGAATTCATCAACCAGATGCAGGGAATCAATTGCCACACTATGAATGAGGAAGCTGTAAATTATGTGTAAATTAGGTTGGCAGAATGAATGACAGGACACCTGATCGCTGCAGAATTTTGTTCCATTGGAAGCATTATATAAAAAATGAATATAGTGTATACAATTGAACACAACTGAAGGATTTCAAGTTTGGGAACTCAAAAGTTATGAAGACCCATTCTAAAGCTAACCTTACCAAGCAAGCCAGCCTTAAAATTTTGGTATAGCCCTCAAATTTGTTGAGTAATTTTGTTAATGTGATAGAATAGAAAATTAGTAAATGCATATTTAAAGGGAATTTATATTAATTATATCAATATTTAGCTACATGTTAAACATTAAATAAAATGTCAATTTTTTTTATCCAGTCCAGAAAAGTTGCAGACTTTATCAGAGAATGAGTTGTGAAAAACTTAATCTAAAAGTTTAGAGTTTGTTTTAAAACAATCTGGATTCATTTTCTTCTATAGGTAGCACTTTTATTTAAAGGAAGAGCAGGGAGATCCAATAGCTTTTGTAATTTCCCTCTTAGCTGCTATTATGAGAAAACTGAAGAATGAATGTTTTGACCCATCCACTGGGGTTAGTGGGGAGTGGCGAGAATAATGGATGAAATATAAGAATTACATTAAGGAATCTTATCTTTCTCCAGTCATGGAACACTGTCTATGCCATCAGTGTTCATAGAACACTCACTGATAACAGATAGTATATTGACCATGTTTCAGAGAAAACTATAGATCATGGTCTTATGGTGGCCATATGTCCTATGTCACATTCTCTTCTGAATTTGAGAGCTGTCCAGTCCATTTTTGGTTTAAAGATAAACAACCATAAGACATGAGAATAGGACTGTGAAGCTGACCATCAGCAGATAGCAGCTGGATAGCAGATGGCACACAGGAGTCATCTGCACACTTTCCCCTTCTTGGCGTTCTATTTGGGTTCTAAAGCTGTACCTAAACAGATGGATTTTAATGTCAAATCTTTGTATCTAAAATCTGAATTTTTCATGTGCAAAGACAAAGAGATCTGCAAATCTGATTTTTGGGGGAACGGTGGGGGAAAGCGGAATGAAATGTCTTTGTTTTGACTGTTCCTAAATGGCCACCTTATTTCACCTTAACTAAAACAACGAGGTCTAAGTGAACAATCTAAGTAGCTGTTTTTTTGACATGGAACCTCAGCTGGTATAAGAAATACAGATGTAAGAAACACATAAATAAGAAATGAATCAACAAGTCAGTTTTCCATTTACCTACCACTTGTTGCCTATTCATCTGTCTTTCACCACATAATTTTTCTAGTTCCATATCCAAATTAAATACAATCTTCGTTCTTGGACCAAACAGTTCTTTTCACTTTGATGGATTTTTGTCCTCCCTTTTTTCCTCATTTGGCAAGAATTGGGGCACTGTCTCCTGTGCTTTCCCCTTTGACTTCTGCATTCATTAAAGCACCTTTGGGTTTCTCCATGCCTGGCATTGTGAATCAACTTTCCTCCACCATCAGCCCCAGCAACTGCTTCTTTCTATGCTGCTCCTTGGCTTTTATTCATTTATCTTCTCTGACACAGCAAAAGAAATCAGGAGGCAAGAAAGATTATTGCATTTGGAGCTAAATTGATTGCATATTACATTTGGGCACAATCTGGCAATGGGAAGGAACACTGATAGATCACAAGCATTTCCATCTGTGGTGTTTGACTATTTATCAAGGTAAGAAATGACTTGTCTTCACATCAGCCTCTTGTCAGCAAGGGTCCGGTTACAATCTCCCCAATGTTGTAGCTTCTAGTGTACAGCTTCTAATGAAGACTCTCGAGTTACCTAAAAGGGCCACATTTTCCTACCCCAAATATTCAGTTTTGGTGATCTATTCCAAGTTATTAGAGGGTTATATAAAATGTTCAAATTTGAAAATTTTATGTTCTGACCTTACAACAAAAAGTAGTCATTTCAAGTGCTGTTATTTCAAGGATTCTGGCTATTGCAAGAACTGTGACTTGGCAGTTTTGGAGCTTATGTCTGGAATTGCTTTTTTCAACCATTTTCTAGGCTAGCGGTGCAGCAACAGGGACCAGCATGACCTTACTGCCATTGGCTGAGAGTGGGGTGAGTGAAGCAGGATATTGAGGGAAAAGCAGTTGTCAAATGCATACTCCTGCAAACCATGTACATACCTGCCACTCTGACAGATAAATTGTTGCATTATGACTACTATTATTGCTACTACTATTATGTGTTTTGTGGAAAAAATGTGGATCCACAGAGCTTTTGGAGAAGCTGCCTATGTGCTCTTTTTCAGGAAATAATGCATAGGTATGTCCATACACGGTTGTTGCTAATGCTGTAGCAGTTGTACAAAGACTATTAATGCTATATTGGCTTAATTGATTTGCTGAGTTCCAGTGTTTTGGGTCTGTGCACTGTGCATGTTGTGCTGAAGTTGATCTTCAGCATGCATTTAAAACACAGTGCTTCTATGTTCACTTGGTGTGATTTGGTAATCCTTGATACATGCCATTGTACAATACTGTTCAACTTTAGGAAAACATTTAAAAGATCAAGAATGAAGGTTTTACTCTGTTTGGGGGATGGTGGGTGAGTGAGCTCTGTGTTTTGTGGGTTAAATTTTGCTGATTCAGCTCTGAGTGCATACAAGTGCTAGAGAGTGTTTTCTTACGGAGGAGGTATTGTGCCTGTTCACTGATGCAAGACTTTGAAAAGTACATCTAAAGCACAAACGAATGCATATGACTAAAGAAATAATTAAAAAAAACATGGTAAAAAAAATAAAATTTAGATGAGCAGTGTCTTCTTTCCAGGGTGAGGCATAGTGTACCTGTTGCTTCTTTTTAAGTAAATGCTAAATGAAAAACTTGATGAAAAACATTAATTCTTTTCTGATAATGAATGGGCTGAGTATGAATTAAGAATTTCTGAGAAACCATGCTGGATGTCTTTTCTAGTAACAAATTTAGTTGTGGCTTTTATTTTATTTTATAATTTTATTTTTATTTTGTTTTATTTTAAGTGATTTGAATTTTTTATTAGTTTGAAAAGGTTTCCCTATGTTTTGCCAGCAGTCATGGATTCCATCTCATGTATTCTTATCCATTCTGACCCTCCTTGATCTCTTGGAGAGTTTCACTACTACTGGTCATGGTACCCTGGAGGGGTGAGGAGTAAGGAGCACAATGTAATGTCCTCCCTCTAAGATGGATTCCAATCAGAATTGGTGGAAGGGAGAAGCCTAGCCCTAAGACTCTGCTTTGTTAGATCTAGCGGGGCTCTATCCTTTTCCCCATTTCTTTTTAACATCTACAAGAAGTTGCTGAGTGAGGATATCCAAGAGCACATGATTATGCATCTCCACCTCTGACCAGCCAGGTGATGCTCTCTAAATCAGTGATTGGGAGTTAGTAAGGTCCTGAATGGGAGGGGGGGAAAAACCTAGCTTAAGCTCAGTTTTAGCCAGATTGAATGGCTATAGATTTTAGCGCCCAGATCTGGAGATTTCCCATCATTAGTTCTGGGTGTGGCTACACTGTCTGAGATGGAACTTGTATACAAATTGGGGGTCCTCTTATACTCTTGACTTCTGCTTGGAGAGCAAGTGACAGAGGACTTTTGAATAGATACATCTTCTTTTTCCTGGACTGAGAGGCCCTGCTAAGGTCACTTGGTCATCTCTTGGACATCTTGATTATTGTTATGTGCTTTAGATGAAGTATAATTGAAGATCATTCATACAGCTGTATGGATACAGCTGTTCCAAAACAACATGGCATACTGTCTTAGATTTGAAAGGCCCCAACTAGAGTGCTCTTCTGTAAGGCATTAAACTGTGGCTTTTTCTTCAAGCATTGGACCAAGAAGTTAAGTGAGGTGCTTTTTAGGAAGGTTTTTTTTTAAAGTAATTATAAAAGCTGCCCCAGGTATAATGTTTCATTTTCTGCCAATGTTTTTATTGCTCTTTTGTCATTTATCAAATAAGTGGCTGTAGAAAGTAAAGAAATGAAATGAAATAAATGAAACGAAATGAAATGATGGCAGTAAATGAGAGGTAAAAATGAAAGGACAGGAGACATCTTTGAGTTTTCATAGGATTTAGCTTACCATCTTTCATTATACTTCTCTGCGGTCTTTCCAGTTCCCCACCATCAAGGGAACCTTTTGGTTTCCAGCAGCTTTTATTCTCCTTGGTTTCCTGTGTCTCAATTAAATCCCACAAAAAGAGATCAGGGAAGCATGGACAGATCTTTCAACGTGCCACATAGACATGCTAACATGCTGCATCCATTCTTCATCCGTTCCTCATGCATTTTTCAAATGCTCCAAAGAATCCCATATTTCTGACTGCCAAAGATTATTTGTAGATTTTCTTGACAGTGAGCTGACTTACAGCTTTCGGGTGGAGTGCATTCCTAATTCAATGTCCTTTGTAGAATTTTCTGAATGAGAAAGAAGCAACTACAAAAATGGTGAAAGCTTCTTCCAGAATGCATCCGGCAATGGGAACAGCATGTGCTGCCTAAGTCCATTCACCTCCAGCAAACAAAGGGCCAGGGCAGTGAAGGGTTGCAAAGATGATAATTGCCTCAGCAGTAATCCTTTTGATTAATTGGTATGCCACCCTTAGGATGGATTTGTCTCATCTGGTGTGCTTATCTTCCAGTATGTGAATACATCTTTAAGAAAAAGTTTCTTTGAACATGCCCAAATCAGCCACTGGAGAAATACACTAGGACATAAAGAGAAAAGACAGAACTAGAAAGAGGAGGAGGGAATGCCACCAAGAAGGTCTGCCCCATGTGGAGAGAAGAAAGGAGTCTGACAGTACAATTAGCGGTAACAACAAAGAATATTGTGGCATCTTAAAAACCAAAGATTGATCATAGAATAAACTTTTCCAGATTACATCAAGTGTAATCCTAAATGGGAGCATCCATACAAATAAAAAATGTGCAGCTGGACTCCTAAGGAGGACACATAGTCCCAGAAAGCTTATCCAAAAGTTGCCACTAAATTATGACTATGATTCTAATAGAAAGAGGAAAATATTAAATATCATGTGGAGTAATCATATTCTAATGAAATTAATTGCCATAATTAATCCAGTTTACATTAAACTAATGTTAATATTAAATAAAATTTAGTTCCACCTCGTTCCAACGTTTTCATCCTGTACCGTATTATAAAATATAGACACTGGCATGTCACTGAAAGATCAAGTATGACCTTTAGACCCCCACAAATTGGGCTCCCTGATATATACTAATGGTTAAGTAGGAGAGGTGTAAACAGTAAGGTTAAAGGGAAATGAAATGCAGATGGTACACATGGTGATAATTACCTATAGATAATAGCCATTCACAAAATAATTCTTAAGCATAACAGATATATTCTTGCACTGATGAGTTTATTTATAAATGTGGTATTTTTATGAAGGTACATGATGCAACTATTTCGTCCCCCCTACATTAGTATAGATGTTGATTAATTGTGTGACTGAAGCACAACAAACATTTAAATAATTGTTCATTTCATCAAAAGGAACATTTTAAAATACTATGTACACCACAAAAGAAATACAATTTAAATAAGAAAAGTTATTCTTTGATTAAAAGAAAAACAATCTTTCATATTTTAAATCCTTCTCTTTTACATTAACATGTCTAAATCAAAACAATTTCCACAAATAAACCTCATGTGGTCTTAATTAACAACCCTACCAATTAAAAATGAACCCCACTGATTGCTAGAGCATTAGCTGATTAATCTATAATCTGAGCCAATTAAAGATTGAAATTTAGTATTTTCCAGACTCACACTGCAGAATATACAAAAGTTTATTTATATATACATAGAGAGAATACACAAACTGTGTGTGTCAGGGGGTGGGCACAATATAAATATACAGAAAGAAAGAGAGACAATGAGTAAAGGAAGAACATTTGAAAGTAAATGGCCAGGGTTGTCCAGTGATTATGGTAACACTGAAGCTATGCCTGTTCTTCATCTGCACTACACATAAAAAACAGGGAAAGCTTTGATCACATTGTTGTGGCTGCCATCTTGACTTTTTTTTTCTCCACTATAGATATCTCTTTGGATATTTGTCTGTTTATCTGTCTGTTTATATATTTAATTTGTATAGCCAAGAAGTTACTCTAGGCAGATATACATTACTGCTCACCAAAGTTTAGGATATTGGGGGGGGGGGGGTTTAAACCAGATAGTCCATGTCGTACACTTTCCAAATCTTAGACACCCCACAAAAGAGGGACTTAGGAGTGAGCTCTTTCCCACAATCAACATTAACTGGAAGTAGTCTTGGGGAAAGGAAGAGAACTACTGTAGCCCACATAGCTGTTTCAGAAGAATACCATGTTTGACAGCATTGAAAGTTGTGAGTCCATAAAGACTCCTGAATTGCGTATCTTGAGTAAAGAAGTGGGATCCCAAAGATGACTATGGTCAATGGTGGCATATCCTCAGATCTGGGTGGCCCCAAAATTAAAAGCCATTTAATCTTGGTGGGATTGAATCAGAGAAGATTCTTCCCCACCCCCACAGCCTCCTGGCATTGGGACATAACCTCAACAGCGTCATTTGGCCATCTTGGGATCAAAAGATATCCAATAATTGGGTTCCAAAAGCATTCTAATGGTACAGAACTCCAAACCAGTAGATTATTTTACCCTCAATTTCATGTAGAGGAGATGCAGAACAGATCCCCAAAGAATCCCCTATGGGAGAGGGGGGGGAGAGAGAGACTAGGCACCAATCTCTTCTCACACCGGCATCAACTGGAATCAGACCCAGATACTGGTTGTACCCCCAATCTCAGCCCACAGAGCTATCTCAGATTACAGTGGTCAGTGGTAGGACAGTTACCAAAAGAACAAGAAGCACAAGAATGGATGCATGATATTCTGCCATAACCCTCAACTCTCTTTCACCTACGACCTGGGATGCTATGTTTTCTATGTTTGCAGATGACTGCATAGGTAACTTAAAGAAGAACAATATGCTTCCAAAGCCCTTCATTCAGAAGCCAAATGTGTCTTTTTTACACTCAGCATTCCCTTCTGCACTTGCAAGCCACCCAGGTTACCCTTCTCAGCTTCCCCGTATGAGCCATGGTATTAAGAGTGCAGTACTACAGACTACTTCTGCTGACTGCTGGCTGCCTGCAATTTGGCAGTTCAAACCTCACCAGGCTTAAGGTTGATTCAGCCTTCCATCCTTCCGAGGTGAGTAAAATGAGGACCCAAATTGTTGGGGGCAATATGCTGACTCTGTAAACCGCTTAGAGAGGGCTGTGAAGCATTATGAAATGGTATATAAGTCTAAGTGCTATTGCTATCTATTCCTTGAAGTTAATTCTTTCTTGTACCTAATAAGAGGCCTGGCTCTAACAATCTGTCCTTCAAATAAATAGGATTTCACAATTCCCTATGTATTGGCTCAGTCTATGACCATTAGTGGGATTTTTATAGCGAACATGGAAGTACTGTGTTTGAATATTTATTCTCCCTTATCATTAGGTTCTGGACATTACCAATAAAATTATGATTAAAAGTTCAAGGTTTTTCCTTTGAAGTTTTTATCAGTCATTTTTGAAATGACAAATAATATGTTTCAAACTTTAGGATATCTAAAGAAAGAAGTGGTATTTCAAGGAAGATGTTAACTAGCCCTTTCCTATTGCTGTGGACAAGCAAAAATTTTCTTAGGACCTAGCAGAGAAATAATATTTTATTTATTTTATTTTTATTTTATTATATTTTTATATCGCCCTATTCCCTCACGGGACTCAGGGCGGTGTACAGTCATATTAAAAACATAGATTACAAAATTTAATAGTAATAGCATTTCTCATTCCTGGGCTACCTTTTATTTGGATTATTATCTAATTATTTTAAAAATCTAACCAGAACTGGGAGTAAATGTTCTGGCAAATTCCAATTTGGGTAATTCCAATAATTTCACTACAGTCCTTACGTAGAAAGTTTTGGCTGTTTAAGAAATACTTAATTTTTCTCGGCATCAGTTTTCTTATGTACTTGGAATAATTTAAATAAATTATAGACTTGGAGTCATTATTTAAACCATTGTTGTATTTTCATTACCATCCTCATTGTTTCCAGGGTTCATACTGCAAGGTGCAATTGTTCATGTAGCCAAAATTGTACCACCCATACACAAAAGGGAAATATTAACAGATTCAGTCTTAAGAAGTATAAAACTGTTTGCAGAGAAAGAAAGGGGCTGGACTCCTTAACAGCTCATAAGATTTGGATATTCCTAGTAACTATAAAATGCTAACTAATTAACTAGCAGAAGTGAAATATAAAAAGAAGGAATTGAGTTTTAAAAGGAAAGTCATGGCGGCTGATTCTTCAAGTCAACATTTTGTTGCAAACTTCATTGATCTCATTGATTCATTCTCACTGTAAGGTCTGGAATCTGGATGACTCATGCTTGATAACTCTGGATTAATGGGAGGGCACATTTCTCATAAGAACATCAGAAGAGTTCTGCTAGCTCGGAATCTAAGGCACCATCTGTTTCCCACAGTGATCAACCAAATGCTTATAGGAAGACCACAAATATTCTTCTAGGACTTTTTACCTAGCAGACTTAACCTCAAGATTCTAAACTACTTAATATTGATAGCATGGAATACATTTTACATCCTTTGACTTCTGAATTAGACAACGAGCTGTTTCCCCCAAAATAAGACATTCCCTGATAATAAGCCCAATCAGGCTTTTGAGTGCATGGCAATCACTCAAAGCACTTATTTCAGGGTTCAAAAAAATATAAGACAGGGTCTTATTTTCGGGAAACACGGTATTTGGTTACAGGAAACCTAAACTTGTTGACCATTTGAGATTCTTAGTCAAGTATGACTAAGAGTCTCTAGGAGGGATCCCTCATGCATCCTTGGGAAGTTGATGGTAAAGTCTGATGTGGCCATGAATACCAGGCATAGAGGGCATGCCTCTCTCTAATAACTGCAGAGTTGATGCTCTAGACTCAGGTAGGCAATTAAAGACTGAAGTTCTGGTGTCTTGCTTAACAAAGGACAGCCTTCCATTAGACTTTGTAAAGGGCAGACCGTTCCAAGTCTAATTTAAAAGTATTTAT
This sequence comes from Sibynophis collaris, assembly GCA_036250565.1. Classification (NCBI taxonomy): domain Eukaryota; kingdom Metazoa; phylum Chordata; class Lepidosauria; order Squamata; family Sibynophiidae; genus Sibynophis; species Sibynophis collaris. The sequence goes on from JANHFK010001556.1 coordinate 110,179, forward strand.
CCTATTTAATACAGAAAACAAAAAATAAGAAACAATTTTTTTTCTTTTACCAACAGCAGCAGCTGTTAGTTGCTCAGTGCTGAAAACATAAACAAGATTTCATTGAAACTCTGGGACAATAGTATTTTGGACCATAGTTTTTATTTTTAAAAAGTATCATAAATTAAAACATGGCAGAGAGGGTTTGCTTTTCTTAGATTTCTATGATTTTATCTCCTTCAGTGTCCTAGTATATGTGCCATAAAACAATTTTTTTGAATAAATTGGGAAGATGAAAAATAAGATTCAAGAAAAAGTTATACACTTTCTGAAATGCATGGGGAACGTATAGGGTTAAAAATTAAAGTATTTTTTTTCTTAATAAAAGCATGAAGACACATAAGAAGGGAGTAAGTTTGTCTTCTCATTTTTCATTTCAAAATTAATATCACTAAAATGATTCTAGGAACTAGAAGTCAGCATATTAGGAAGCTAAAGGGAAAGCTTTACCAGATCAATGCATTGATGGCTTTAGAAGTATCTTGAAATATCTGTTCTATTCCTTCCCCTTTCATTTATGAGTCACCAACAGTTGTTTCATTATTCTCTTATCCTGGCTTAAGGATATTTTTCTCTCCTAGCATGACATTCCTTTCTTATTCTAGGAGGCTGTCATTAAGCCTCATGCAGCTGGACAAGATCATGCAAGTAACAACTACATAGACTTCAGTATGGTATCTTTAATGTTAACCTCAGTAAATATAACATCTTGGAAACTGTAAGAGGAATTTCCCATCCTCATTTATTCATCAGGTTCATTTGGTGAACTGGAATGATTTGAACTTCTGCTTCCCAGATTTCTGTTCTACTTTTGGACTTTTATGTCTACTTTTCTTTTCCTAATCTTCGCAACTTCACCAACAATCTTTTCCAGTCAGTTGAAGACTCTTCAAGAAAAGAAAAACTTTCAAAGTTGTCTCTTCCTCCTCTTCTTCATGTATTAGGAACCAAGAATTATATATTAAAATATGTATCGACATCCATCCACCCATCCTAGTGTGTATACATTCATGTGAGAAAAACTATCTGAGATAGTTCATAAGAGAAAGAATCCAGATTCCCGATTTGGGATGCTTCCGCTTGCATGTTTGGGGCTAGGTAGCATCTTTTTGTTTAGTAGCGACCACACATTATTTTGATGTTGATTTTTTAAGTTAATTGGCAGAGGTCTTCCTTGGCATTTTATCTGAGACCTTCTAAGTAAAAATGTCTGAACTTGATTCACATTTCAATACCAGGTTTGCTGGTAAATATTATCAACAGCAATAGCACTTAGACATATTCCGCCTCTTCCGCTGAGCCCTCAAAACTCATTTTTTCACTTTGGCCGGCCTCTCGTGAGCTGATTAGGGGGGGTTTAATTGGGTTTTAGTGTGGGCGTGGGTTTTTTCTATTTTGTTTCCCCTAGAGGTTTTAAATGTCAGTCACCC
>JANHFK010001558.1:101558-115289 GCA_036250565.1 Sibynophis collaris
CTTCCTTCCTTCCTTCCGTCCTTCCGTCCTTCCTTCCTTCCTTCCTTCCTTCCTTCCTTCCGTCCTTCCTTCCTTCCGTCCTTCCTTCCTTCCTTCCTTCCCTGCAGAAAACTGTAAAAGTCTGAGCCTGAGTTTGAGGCACTTGCCACAATGCCATCAACACATTTCCTTGGCAATCTTGTTTAAATGTATATTATATTATTTGGAGAAAGTGTCAATTAATAGAAAAGGAACTGCTGTGAATTTTCCTTTCCCTATGCCATCTGTTCTCTACTGTTTGCTGGCAGGGGGAAGTATGTCTGCATTCAGATACTAATTTCAGGAAAGGGGACTTAGCTTCCAAAATGTAACAATTTTGACTGCTTATCTAAGAGTAAAATCATTGTTTGTTTTCTTATTAAGACCTATTTAAGTTAATTGAATCAAGTTATTAATAACTGAACTTATTGGGTCAGACTCAGGCATGTCATTATGAAAATAAAAGGGCTCTTTCTCATCATGAAGAATTCAGATCCTGCAAAAGTTCTCGCCAATGAAAGAGACAGACCATTTAAAAGTACTCCCTGCCCCCAGCAGACTATCTGGAGAGGAGGAGGCCTTCTTCAATCTACCCAAAACTTCTGTGGGGTGAAGGGGCTAAAGGGCCTCAAATTTACTCCAATAGAAAGCTAGTCATGGTATTTGAAATGCCTGGATTAATGCAAATTATTCCTCAAAATAATATCTTGAAAGGTAAATACATTTGCAACTCACTTTGATTTATTGGCAGTCTTAATCTGGAAGTGTGCTGAACACATGATGTACACATCTCTTCCAGTAGTGGGTTCCTACTGGTTCTGTCCAGTTCTTAGAATCGGTAGTAAATGTGGTGGGAGACTCCGCCAACCCGCCCAGACATCATCATGGATGCTCTGTGCATCCTCAGAAGCCCTGAACCGTGCTCCCATTGCGAGCTGGTAGCGAAGGTAAGTAGTACCCACCTCTGATCTCTTCCTCAGATCTATTGTACTTTCCATTAAAGATGTAGGTTTCATGCCACATTTCTTTCTTGATAGCCCAATGTACCTCTCAAGATCATTGTTTGGGGAAAATTTACAGGAGAGAGTGCTATGTTGCTGTCATGCACTTGATATGTATCTCACCTAACACTCCCAGAGCTGAGGCATTGTAGAAATCTAATGCATATGCACATAAATAGTGTGTAGTAATTATTAAGAGCATATTTTAGCATGTTCAAATTATATTTTATGGGTGAGTTTTACATTATTATCATAAAATAGAGCCTTTGTGTAGCTTCATGTTGTGTACCAGTTGCACTCTTACCTGGACCATGACCAACTATAACTCATAGTTACTCATGTCCTAATCAGCCCTAGAATGGAGTGTTGTAATGCGTTCTGCATGGGCTGCTCTTGAAAAGCACCCATAAATTTCAAGTGATGCAGAATGTGGCATTTAAGTGTGTCCTAGGGTGGCACACATCACATCTCTTCTCCACAAGTTGCATTGAGTGTCAGTTTGCTTCTACGTTCAATTCAATTTTAAAATCCTATATAGCATGGGAATAGGTTGTTTTGAGGGACTACCACTTCCCAATTATATCTATTTATCTATCCCATCAGGTCTGGCAGGAGGGAGAGGATATGCATTCTGCTTGCTAAATAATTCCATCTGACAGACCCCAGGTAATGTGTCTTTTCTGCTGTGGCTCCTGCCCTCTAGAACAGGGCTATGAAATCCGTGGCCTGCAGCCTGAATGCGTCATGTGCTGTTTTAGCAAAGGGGGGGAAGTTGCAATACGTCATGTGACGACAATGTGTCATTGCGTGTTTGACACCCCTGCTCTAGAACATAACTAGAACATCCCCACCTGAGGTGAGATTAATCCCATCCATACCAGATTTCCAGAGAACCCTTACAATTTGATTTTTCCAGCATGCTTGAGGATTCCATGAGAAGAGGGAACCTGTGAAATGACTGTATTGTATTTAGGATGTTTTCCATTGTCCCACACAGCCTTAGATTGCATTTATATTTAATTGTTTTTAATAAACAATTTAATAGTTGTTTCTATTTGTTTTTAACTGACTCTTTTGTTGTATGCCACCCAGAGTTACATTTAGTGAGATTGGTGGCTATACAAATTTGCTAAATAAATAAAGAATAAAGAATCATAATAAGTATTTATCTTCTCTGCATTATACAAATTAGGGCTAAGTTAGAATAAGAGCCAACTGATGAATTATGGCTCAAGGGAGAATTGAACTAGGGTTTTCCTGGTTCCCAGCTCTGTCTCTGAGACAATAAATCCATTCTTTAGAAGTTGCTCTTTTATCTGGAATAATTTAACAAAGCGTCAAGACAGCTTTCCTCCCCACTTTTAAATTATAAGGATTTGGTAACTTTCCAACAGTCTCTCTATTTACCACCACACAGAGCCAATATGGTTTATGTTTTCCTCTCCTCGTACATATATATCCTGGGGAAATGAGGGAGTAAGTTAGGCATTATTAGCCTAACTGTAACTCTGGTCAGAAATTCATCCAGGGCTTGATTTACCATTTCTAGCTATTCCACATTGTAATATAAATTAGAGAGGCAAAATGTTGCATTATTTGGGCAGTGCCTCAGTGTGAGGAGCCTTGATTACTCATCAGACTGGTCAGGGAGGTGTGCATGATAAGACTTCAAAAGGCCAACAGAACAGAAACCTAAGAAAACATTGCAGCATTAATCCAGCAAAAATCATTTCTTTTGCCTGGATGTCATTTGGTGATAATGTTTCGACTTGAGAACCAAAACAGTCCTGTCAAGGCGAAATTAACTCATACAGGTGGACTCTAAATTAGCAGTTGGAATTTGGAAAAAAAAAGGTGTGATTTTATTATAAGATAACAGGATTTGGTTATTTATTTAATTTGTGCGACACAATTTTTTGTTAAGTAGAATAACTGAACATTTTAATAGATTGATGTAGGAATCCTTCTGCTAGAAATGCCCTGTTAGCTTTGATATTAGATATATCTCATATTTCACATCAGCGTTGGTTTAATTGGCTTTGAGAAATAAGAAATCTACCAGGACCCTCATGTCAATCAACATTATTCATTAAAGCTGAAAGAAAAGTCTACAGTTTAATTTTATATTAACTTTAAGAATTTTCTATATTAAAATATGAATCTTACCCGAGTATTTCTTTGCTTTATCACAAGTCCACAAAGTTTCTTCTTTGCATTTACATTTCCAACATACATTTGAAATACCTTTGTACATCTTTTACAATATATTGAGTGTTAAGTACCAATGGTATATCATTGCATAATTTTTTTAATTGAAATTTAATGTACATTTTAAACCTTCATCCACATTTCCCCATGGTTCAAACAGTCTATTATACTCAAAATTCTTTGCATATTGAATCATGCAATGTTTCACATATCCACCCTCCAAATTCAATTTCAATAATAATTTATAAGTTCTGGCAATAGCATGTTCATCATTAGCACACAATACAATTTCAATTTCATTTTTTACAAAGTCAAACCCATAACTTTCTAAATCTTATTTAAAACTTTCTTTCAGTTGTACATATGTAAACCAGTGACAGACATGTCCTTCTGACACCAACTCTTCTTTGGACTTGTGTGTAGGTTCACTTAATTTAAAAGTGTTATTTAACCATAGGTCCACCAGTCTGGCCTCACCATTATTTCTCTCCCAAGAAAAGGCTTCAGAGGTGACACAAAAAGAGGGAGCTTCGTAGGGAACTGTGTTTTATATTTGTTCCAAACCCTTAGGAAGGTATGTCTAACAAAGTGATTCTTATAAAGGAGAATATTTGTAGCTCGTGGTTGACATGAGAGGTCCTTGGTGCTCTTTGCGCTTGCTTGATTTCTTGCAGACGTTTCATTATCCAAAATAGGTAACATCATCAGTGCTAGTACTAATACATTAGCACTGATGATGTTATCTAGTTTGGATAATGAAAGGTCTGCAAGAAATCAAGCAAGCTCAGAGAGCACCAAGGACCCTTCAAAATGATTCTTAAAATCAACATTGATTTTAATCTTACCATACCATAAGTAGATATGCTTTCCAAATCTTAGTTCATGGCCCTCTTCCCAAATCTCATGTTTGGGAAAGTCATCTGCTCTTTCATCCAGACCAGACAGCAGGCATTGGAGTACAATTTCAAATCTGGTAAATCCAAACCTCCTCTTCCTTTAGTGTTTTGCAGTAGGTAGTTTATATCTTATTCTTGGATTTTCCCCCCTTGCATTTCCTTACATTTAGAAATGTCTTTTTGCTATTTTTTAAATCAAGTGTCAGTTGTTAATATCAGTAAAATATGAAATAAAAATAACATATTTGGTAAAACATTTACTTAATTATAGAGATTCTACCCAATAAGGATAATTGCAAATTATCCCATCTTGATAGGTCTTTTTAAGATAATTCCACACAGATATAGAACTGTTTTGAAAGTTTATTGTTCCTCAACAAAAAAATAGAATAGAATAGAATAACAGAGTTGGAAGGGACCTTGGAGGTCTTCCTTGCCTAGACAGGAAATCTTACACCACTTCAGACAGATGGTTATCCAACATCTTCTTAAAAACTTCCAGTGTTGGATAATAAGTTAGATTCACATTACAGTAAAAAATGCATATTAAGGTCCTTTGAAATGATGAGATTGTCAGAAAAAGTATGAAATTACAAGGGATGGGAGGTCCCTTGTAAAAGAAGGGATTGCAAAAGAACATGATTTTTGGTAGCTCTAACTGGCTGCTAATCTTTGGTGACCAGATCTTCTAATAACCAAGTTCCCTTCATTCACCCATTGATATTTGGGAGCTGGACCACATTATCTAATTCTGTTCTCTTTAGTTTTGCTCTTTGTGGGTGTATTGTGTATCCATATTCAGCATCTTGATTTAAGCCTTTAAAACCCTAAATTACCTGGGGCTACTTCAGTGTGAAAGACTGCCCATGCTTTAAGATCACTATCAAAAGCCAATTCATTGGCCCATTTCAAGGTTACTTAGGTTGATAGCTGCTAAGGACAAGTCCTTCTCAGTAGCAACTGCTATAGCTTATGAACATTCTTCCTAAGGGCGTTGCTGTTTATGCCTCCAGTTGCAATATCCTAAAAGGTTTTGAAAAGCCATTGGTTTCACTGGCTTTTAAGAATGATGTGTTCTTGGTCATTCTGTTCTTATGCTTTATTGTAGTGGACCTGAAAATGTTGTTTAGATTAGCTGAATTAAAAGCACGCAATGCATGTCTGTCCATTTATCTTTGCTTTAATAGTGATAACATGTTACCGTATTTTTTTTTAGATTTTGTTTGCTGCATTGATAGTCTAGAAAAGTAGATATTAAGATACAGTAAAAAAACCACTCAAATAAATAAACATATTATCAGCAAGAAAAATATAGGTACTGATTAAAAATGTAGGAAAAAATCTTGATTATGGCATGACTTAAGGAGAAATTGTGGGAGGGAAGATGTATTCATTTGATTTCCTAAGGTATTTTTTAGAAGTCCACATTTCATCCAAGACAGGGGTGATTTTGTAGGAGGAAGTGCCAACTAAACTCTATCTTCAGTATATAAATCAACTTTTGAGCTTGGGACAGAAATTTTGATAGAGGGCACCTGGAAACCCTCATGGGATTCCTTCCAACACTGATGCAACTATGTTTCATACTGTCTAAATTTATTTCTTTTCTACACTTATTAAAGTCCACCAGTAGATGAAATATTGCTGCCAGATTTTGAGAGATTCACCTCCCACTGTCAAACTGCTTCAGCTTGAAAGTTTTAAAAATAATGACCTTTTACCATGTGTTGATTATAACTTGAGGTTGCAAAAATGTGTCTTTAATTAAGTGTACAATACATTCCACTGCACATTGCATAGGACTTGTTCCATTGAAGAGAAACAGCTTCATTCTGGTTGCTGTTGCAATAGTCAGAAGGATTTTCCTGGGTGAGATCAGACAAGTGATGAGGGGTGGGCTTCCAGTGTGGTCTTTTTTGAAGGGAAGGTGCTACATCCTGAAAGCAGGGAGATTTTCCACTGGGGAATGGTAATCAAGGAAGTCACAAGGCTCTGGAAACACTGATCTCACAACTAAAAGCTGCTGCAGGATGTGGGAAGATACTGTTTTGGCTCCGAAGTTCCACTTCAATGTTGAAATCAGTGGTATCACTCTCAACATGACTAAATCAATTCTAAATCAATTCCTAATGGGAGGAAGATGAGACTATATTCCAGGTTCAGCTGTCTTGTACTCTGTCTTGTATTCTACAAACCTAACATTTGTGTAGTATTTTCAAGTGTACATGTACATGTATACATATTCCTTCCTTCAACTCTGAACAATTAGACTGTGTTATTATCCTTCATATTGCAAATGTGAATGTTGAGACTAAGATGGAGTGACTTGCCGAGGGCCCTTTTAATGAAATCACACAGAAGCAAGATTTGAACTGGAGATTTTTAAATTCATGCCTCAACTATGCAGCCTTGAGCTCATATAGCAATGAGTGTGTTAAGATTGAAGAAAGCATTTAAGATTAGCACAGGGAATCCCCAGTCTAAAAAATTCTAAGTAAGGTTTGTGTGAAGCAAGAATATTTAAGCTAGGGTAGGGTAATTAAAACAATGAGCCAAGCCATTATGTTTTCTATACTTGATGGGTGTTTCCCATCAACATGTTCTTTACATTGGATTGGTCACAGATTAAACCTAGATGCAAAAACTGTGCACATCTTTTAAAATCTGTGGTGGAATCGTAACACTAAATAGTCTATCCACTCTCCAACCTGGCATTCTCACTGAAAATAAATTAATCTGCTCTTAAACCTACTTTATTTAATTGGGAAAGGGCAAAATAGTTAACTTCCTGGTTACTGGCCACATATTTATTTTTTAAATTTATATCCTGTAAGGCGCTCCATGCAATTTACATAGCATTCTCTCCATCATGAGCCTCATAATAATACTAGGAAATAGGTTGGACTGAGAGAAATGTAAGATCACTGGGAAGAGCAGAGAACAAGGAGTCCACACACACATCTCTCTAACAAATGAGCATATTGGTGTGTGTGTGTGAGAGAGAGGCTGTGTGTGTGTCAGACAATCAGTGGAAACTTCCCAACTATGAATTACAATTAATTCACAATTTAATTCCATATTTTTCTACACAGTAATCAAGACTGGTAAATTGAATTGGACTTTATTTATATGTTTCAATTTGGATGATACTGCCCAATTCAAATAGTTCAGAACAATAAAATAAACTTTTTAAATAAACAAAATATAAAAAATCAACCAAATCAAGTGACAAAAACATAAGTACATCACAAATCATAACATGGCAATCCAATAACAACAAAGCAAACCTAAAACATCCCAAACAGGCAAGTCCCAAGGCCTGGATAAGTAGTTTTTTTTAATAGGATTTCAGCCTGAGTTTAAATATCCCTCTCTCTCCCTCTCTCTTGCTTGCATGGCCTTATTTATGAAACTGCATTTATTAGATACATGAAATTTGAAAACAATTCTACAATACTGTGACCTTTCTTTCACTTGTTAACAAGCTAAAGATGCAGCTTTTCTGTACCCTGAACAACACCTTTGTCTTTTCTGAACCATCTTGAAATAAAGGCTGAAATGCTCAGTGTTCCATGAGACTCTTTCTGTGTTCTCCAAATAACCTCCGATGTCGCCTGGGTCATTTCACGCAATATTTGAGTGCATCCAACAAATGATTTCATAACCTTGTTGCTCCAGAGTTGCCTATGGTCCAGCACACTTGATTACTTCAGCTGCTGGCAGTTGATTTATACAAAAATTTCAGAGAGCTGCAGATTCTAGAAACCTGTGAAAATATGGAAAAATTGTTGCTGGAACTCAGAAACTGCACTGAATCAGCTCTCCTCTAGCCTTGTAGTTCAAGAAATGGAGGGGAAATGAATAGAGGACAAATACTTCAGCTGGGTAAAATTAATGAGACAGACACACATGAGAACTGCAATTAACACATTAGCCCTTCAAGTTAACAAACTTGCAAGGTTGAAAGTATTAACCCCCTCATTCCTTTTACTCTCCATAAAACTATAGAAACTCTGTTCTGAAACATTTACCTCATTCTGTGAGCTCAGGAATTATTTTATATGCTGGTTGTTTCCAAGCAGCTTTCAAATGATAAAATGGTTGTCTGAATATTAAGGCAATTAAGCACACATACAACAAAGAAATATAAACTCCATAAAATAGCAATCTAAAAGCTCCACACGCACATATGCCTGTCAATTCATGGTATAGCCTCAAGGTATTCATAGGCATGAAATAAAGCTTTACTTCGTAATTCTGACAACACCATGGAAGAACAGTTGAAAGGTGTGTAAAATCTGCCATCCATCATCTTGATGGAAAACCCAGGTGGTTGTAATGATTTTAAACAGACAACTGAGGCAGGAGAAGGATTGGAAAAGAGGACACTCAGTTTTACATTCTGATAGTTTTCTGCTGGTCCAAGAATGGCGAAAGAGCATTAAGAATTAAGTTTTTTAAGCAGAACAGTTCTTAAAGCCCACCTACAGTACTGAAATGTGAGAAGAATGAACATTTGATGAATGTCCCTGGGGAGGACATTTTGAAGATTTGGCACCTTCATTGAGAAGGTTTTTGTGCCATTGCCTGCACAGCCAGCAAGTGATGGCATAAATAATACAATTGTTGATCAACCTGGGAGAGTTTTAGATATATAAGACTGGGAAAATCTGCTGGGGACATGTCAAGCAGTGGGTAGAGGCAAAAATTGGTAGAACAACTTTTCTTATTTCTTTGGTGCTCCCATTTTTCTTGAGCAAGGACACATAAGGATGCATAAACTGTAATTAATTCACAGATTGATTACATTCAGATTGTAGATTTCAAGTTCTTTTTCATGGTCTATAGTTCTCCCACCAATTTTCTCATTAAATTCCACTGGGATAACAGCAAAAATCAGAAGCATTGTTTGTTTCCCACTATTTTTATGTGGGATCTAAAACAAACTGGACACAGTGTATTAAAAAATTAAAGATGTAATTCAGCCATTCATAAATGTCCCTTTTTCTGTCTTTCTTATCTACAGTACATTCTAGTATGCTGCTAGAGCACAAGAGATAATTCTTATAATGCTTCTTATTTGATTGGTTGCCAAATGCATAACAGCTTAGGCTAAGATCACCCTCCAAAAATAATACTGTAATGGAGAAGCTCCTAACAACCAATGGCTCCTTGCCCTCGTCTCAAACAGATGCCCCTTTTTTCAAACCCATTATTGTAAACATTTGATTCAGATAAAAGAAAGGAAAAAAAGAGAAGCTAGAATATATGAATGAGAAATCCAGCAACCCCCATCCTCCCAAATAAGAATTATATATGAACATGACAGGAGAACCATCAGATAGAGAATGTCCAACAGGTATCAACCTCCAAGAGGTATCCACCTCCAAGCAAGCACAAATGATACTTTCAAGGAAGGATTATTTCTTGGAACCAGTACAGTAAATTTCTAAATTCTAAAACCTGACTCAGTGAAGTGTGTTGATCCTAGGTTTGATTCAGCACACTGGGAAAGCAGGATATAGAGATCTATTTCATACCTTAAAGAGTGACAGATGTTCCACCACTTATTACATGTGCTCTTTTTTAATCAGCTGAGGGCCAGTATAAGACAGAGATGAGAGGGAAATGGCTGGACCTGTCAAAAATGTTATACCATGTTTCCCCAAAAATAAGACTCTGTCTTATATTTTTTTGAACCCTGAAATAAGCGCTTGGTCTTATTGCCATGCGCTCAAAAGTCCGATGGGGCTTATTATCAGGGGATGTCTTATTTTGGGGGGAAACAGTTCAGTAGAATTCATACTGCAGTGACTATAAGTCTAGTAAGGCTGGAATGCATAAATTAGTGATTTGGGTTAGATTGATAAGTGTTCTCAAACTAACACATCCAGTAATTTTCTAAACATATTGGGAGAATATGGCTTTTCTTCAGGGATATGGGATGTGTGGATAGCGAAATATATAGAAATACAGAAGTGGGCTCTGCCCTACAGATGTGTGTTCAAGATATGAAGGACTAGTGCATTATGTATTAGGTATGTTCGCCACCTTAAATTATATATTAAAAAGGAGGCATAAAGCATAACTATCTTATTAAAGCATGTATGGAGCATATTTTATTTGGGGGGGGGGGCACATACAACATTACATGTACAAGGTTAAATGAAAAATAACGCCCCATCTCCAAAATTTTAGTTTAAATAGGACATTTTAATAAATAAAATAATATATGCAATAATAAAACATACATAATAAATAAATAATAATTCTTGAAATGAGCCAGTTTGGTTTAGTGGTTTAATCTGGACTGGCAAATCATATTAAACTTTACAGTTATTATTATTCCTATCTTTTGTATAGTTGGTCAATTCAAGCAGCGAACATACCCTAATATGCCTGCCTTCTATTTCCCCACAACAACAATCCTGTGGGGTAGATTGGGATGAGAAAGTGTGATTGGTTCAAAGTCTCCTAGATTCTAGGCCAGGACCTTAATCATCACATACATGGCTCTTGAGTGGCTTTTTGGGTGTGAGACCTGGCATTGTCATACATTCTTTGTGCTTCTGAATTGTTGTTTCAAAGTGTTAAGTGTTGCAATGTAGCATTCCAAGTTGATAGTGTGCCAGCTTCACCATGTGAATAATACCATCTATATTCCAAATACCTGTACCTGACTTTTCCTGCTGCAACCTGGATTTTTTATTTTGTTCCTCAAAGATAAAATGTTATGATGATTTCCCAGAAAAGGACACTTTATTTCCGGTCATAATAGTAGGCTCATGTTGTAACAGCACAGGTGTTACAGTGCTGTGAAGAAATTCCTTACCTTTATTTTTAAAACATGACAGTTGCTGACAGCTATTGAAGATTTCAACTATGCTGTCAGCATGTAAAAAACCCTCTTGCATGAACTTTCTAGTATTGAAAAACGTCAAGAATGTGGCACACGTTTCTGGAAAACGCCAAACTTGACAACAATTTGTCCTTGAGTGGTTCATCAGCTGCCCTCAATGAGTTCATCAATTTTTCTCTTTAAGCTAGCAATCAAAAATTGAATCAGGGCATTGCTTAAAGTGCAGTGATTATTTCTGTCTCATGAACAGCAGCAGTACAGTCTTTTCTCACACTTCCCCCCCCCCCAACTGAAGTGAAAGAAGCGATGCTAAAGAATGTGTCAGAGTTTCTGTACACCAGTGTGGCTATCTTTTGGCAACATATAACATTGGAGTCATTTGTTTTCATTCAGCCCTTGTCTTACAGGGCTGGTCTGCAAAAATCAGGTAACCATTAGATGGTGTCAAATGCTTGGAATGGTTTGCCAGACTAAAACGAGTAACCCTGGCATCAATATTAATTTATTTATTTAAAAAAAATTGGGTAGTATTTTGCACCTAAGAAAAGGGAGGAGGAATGATAGCACAAATTATGTGGAAGATGCTGGATTGTCAGTCTTTGGTGTTAGACACTTCCAAATCGTAAAAATGCTTTTTCCCTTTTGGTATATATTAAATATTTTTACAGAGAGCTCAAGTGCATATTATTATCCTCGCACTTGTACTCTCAAATCCACATTATTTTGTAAAAAATAAAAGTAGTACCTGAGCCTTGGGAAAACAATGTGTTCTCAAAGATTTGGAATGAGATTAGAATTACATTGTGCATGCATTTCCCCTGGTGATTAAATTAATGGAAACATACAAATGCCCAGTTTGCAAAATTGCTTTCTACATGGCTAATCTGCAGAGTAAATTAGCCAGTCCAGATCCTTTGTGGAGAAAAGTTCTATTATGAAACATTGTTCCAAGAAAGAGTATATTATCCAAATATCAGAACAGCATAATTCTTGTTTTGTAAGTGTTGCACATTTAATAGGCACTTAAGCTTTTTTGGTGAACAGCTAACAATCTCTGGTATGCAGATTACACTTCTAGAAAAATCCTTCTGTGTTCCTTAATGCACATATACACATTTTAGTTTGCATATCTGTAGAAGAACACATAAGGAATAAGTGATACTTATCAAAGATACCTGTTGGGGGGTTATGTCCTTACATATAAAATTAAAATTTTAAGTGTTCTGTTTATAAGAATTTGTAATAAACATTAGTGGCCTCAACATGGTGATATATGCATCATGAAATCTGGTGTATATATGTCTGTCATGTCGTTTGATGAAGTTACAATGTAGAAGTCATCATTTCATCTCCCTTCACTGTCCCTATTTATGAGTATAGCCTTCTTAAAACTGTCTTGTTGAGGATTCACAGATTGTCACTACTTGTCTTAATTTTGTTATAGGGCTGTGTTGACCATCCAATTGTGATAACAGAGGCTGTCTGCAACCCCCTCTATTCAAGGCAAATGATGTCAGAGCTCCTATTTGAATGTTACCAGGTTCCAAAGGTTTCTTATGGTGTGGATAGCTTGTATAGTTTCTATCATAACAAAAGGCAGGGCTGGCCTTGCAGTGGGCTCATAGTTTCTTGTGGATACCAGTGTACTCATATTTTACCAATCTTAGATGGCAGGTAAGTTATTTCCTGTTTACCAATAGAACATAGTTTTTCATAAATTGCTGAATAATTACCCTTTTTTGTGGGTGTGTACAATTTAAATTTCTGGCCTGGGTTTGAGATAGTAGGTGCCTTGATAAATAACTTTCATTGAAGAATGGACAGAAGCCCGACTCTGTCCTCCTGAATTATTTCACTGATTTTTGATAGAATTAGTTAAGATGCTTTTCATTATTATATTCCTTATTGGGACTTGGATGCACACACTTGGGTGTGAGATCAGTTCTATAGGAAGTGTGGAAGGCTGTGCTTTGGAATCTTTACCTTAGTTTGTCCGCACCAGATTTTGAGATATCTATAGCTTTTGTCTTTTTTTATATATACTTTATTTTTAATATTTACAACAAAAAACTGCAAATTTTCTCTAGGGCTACACCATATATATGGTGTCAGCATTCCGAGTAAGGCAGCCATTGGAAGCAGAACTCTGAGGCAGGTAGATTCCTCTTAAGAACATGTTTATTGGATACATCATATCTGCACAGCCGGTGAAAACCAACTCTAAAAATTCCCGCGGTTTTCACCCAATTAAAAAAGTAAAACTTCCCCCTTTCCAGGTGTCATTAGTCACACTATCCAATAAATACAGCTGGCAGGCTCCTCTCCTCCTTCACCAGCCACCTGTTACGATGACCTTGGTTCCCACAAGGGAACTGTAAGCTGAACTATCTACTTCCTCCCCTTGTTTCTCAGGCTTCGTGGTAACTGTGAGGCAGCACAAGATGGCTTCAGCCAGGTTCGCTTCAGAGTTGACATATGGCATATAGAGTCACTCTGAGGTGAGATGGGCAGCTTATTAAATAAATTAAAATAAAATAAGTATTGATGTTCACACTCTAAAAATGATGCTGGAAATGCTGAGGGTTTTTTTGAAAGGGAACTTCAGGGTTAGGTAAAATGTGTGCTGTAATACTCTGCAAGCTTTAAGTCATCCAAATTACTATAGTGCTGCGTAAAGTTCTGCAAATTCCCCAAATGCAAAAAAAAAAAAAAAGCTAGCATGTTTTATTTTGTGTACTGGGGGGGGGGG
>JANHFK010001558.1:174792-185088 GCA_036250565.1 Sibynophis collaris
TTCCTGGACAAGACGAACAAGACATCTACATAAAAAAACCCTTAATTTCCGTTTGGCCCACCTCTCAGGGTTAACAAATGATAAGTATAATTGAGTACAGTTTTAATGCAATTAGAATAGGGATCTGTTTTCCTATGTCTGGTTAAGAGATCTAATTAAAACTTAATGACAGTTTAAATACAATTGACAATAAAGTAGATCATATACTATTGATTTTAAGGTATTTTAGCATAAATAATCTTGTATAAATATACTTTTGAACCTCCCTTCCAGAAAACATAAATGTAAGATTAGGAACTTTAGAGATTTTTATTGGTCCAGTTCTCTAACTGGGACAGCCACTAACTAGGATTGCATCAGAAAGGAGACAATTCACTATCTCTACTCTGAAGATTTTAATTGTGGCAATGATCTGCCTAATATTATTGCAGATTGTGAATCAAAGGATAGTCCTGCTCATATATTGACCTTTGCAGGAATAAAAATCTTGACTATTCAGGCCAGATCCTTATTTAGCATAATGCATGAAAAAGAAAATAGGGTTTTTAAAAAATCAAAATTACACACACACTTATACGCACAAACTTTAGTCATTTGACAAATATAAAACTAGTATAAATATACATGCAAATGCACAGAAAACAATAGGACATGTTCATAGTAAGTCTTCACGGCTACAGTTAATTCCTATCTGATCTAAACATTCCGTCCTCTTCAAAATGGCCTTTGATATATAAAGAGTGCAATCTTACTAGTGATATGCAGATTCATTCCCTCCAAAAAATAAGACAGTTTCTCCTGGGTGCCCCAGTGTTTTTAGTTTTTAAACAAAATATAAATAAGCAGCCCTTTCTGCAGAATACAATTTGCAGGCAAAAAGGATACATCCAACCAGTGGTTGGTGCTCCACAAGTACATTTTTCCTTCCATATGCAGTCAATGGGGGAAGCTGGCAGCAATCACGAGACATCACACTCAATGAATGTGTGGGATTTGCTTAACAACCACAACTGCTATTGTAAGTCAGTGTGGCTATGTGACATCATGCTTTAGGACCATGTCATTTAGTGATGGAATTTCCCATCCCAATTACCATTGTTAACTGAGGACTACTTGTAAAAGTTTCTGATTTAGCATTTATTTTGAGAACATAAATGAGAATATATTTGAGAACTATTATGAATTGCACACCTATTTCCAGAGTGAAACCTGACTGAGTGAACAAAGAGAGGAAGAGCCAAGGAAGGGAAAGTTGCTGAATGATTATTTTTGTTTCTTGACTGCTTATTGATTGGATCATTTACTTCTACAGCTGCCTTGAATTTCAAAATAGACCTTTAAATTTAATAATAAAAAAATATGATCCTAATTATAGAGAAGAACCATTTGAAGAAATAGAATTAATGCAAAATTTTGGAAGAAGTAATGATATAATCATGAAGTTAGATACCACAGGAAGAAGAACTGGGACATAATTTTACTCTACACCAGTTTTCAGGAGAATCAATTTCAATAAATTACTAGGAAGATTTTCAAGTAGAGAAATCCTCAATATAAGGGAATCCAAAGGACTAGGAAATGTTCTCAAACACAGGTGTCCAATCTTTTGGCTTACCTGGGCTGCACTAAGTGAAGAGAAATTGTTTTTAGCTGCATATAAAATATGTTAAATAGTTAATGTATATAAATCAAGGAATAATGTTAAAGGTTTATGATTCTGTGGGGCCACATTACTAGCTTGGCCCATGGGCTGGACATGCCTGCTCTTAAAATAAGATTGGAAGCACATCATTTGGATGAGAAGAAAAACTTAAGAAACCATTGTGGGTGCTTAAGAGATTTTTAATTTTTAATCGAGTTAAGAGTTAAATGGGACATGTATAGGAAATGAAAGACGAATGATTGCAGTCATCAAGAAGTATACCAGCATGTAACTAATATGAGTAGAATGCCCAAAAGAATTTTGGGAATTTGGGCTTGCCAGAGAAGATAAAATCAACAAAAAGGCTCATTTACCTCTGTCCATAGAAGTAAGAAGAAACAGGAAAAGTTGGGCCTGATGTTTGGAGAATATGGTAGGACAGCAAAGGAACAGGGAGAAAGTAGAGTTCCTCAATTGCTACTTTGCTTCAGTCTTCTTCGCAGAGTACTGAGTTCAAATGGATCTAAGCAGAACAACTGACACAAGGAGTAAGTAAGTAAGTAAAGAGAAAATAAGCTACCTGGCTACCATGAACAATTTTAAGTTGCCAAGATCAGACCAGTTACACCTAAGAATGTTTAAAGAAGTTGAGATGACATCTCTTTCTGACAGAGGTAAATGAGCCTTTTTTGTTGCTTCTTTAATTGAAAGATCACAGAAGGCAAGCATTGTGCCAGAAGAATGGAGAAGGACAAATTGTGTCTTTAAATGAGAGGGAGGCAGAAGGGAACAAAAGCAGGAACTGCAACTATGGACTGATCAGCAAAATACTGATAATAGGCAAAGCTCTGGCAGGGACGATTAAGTAGCTAAAGACTGGTTAGAAGGAACCACTATGAGTGTATCAAGAACAAATCACAGTGTATCTTAATTTTGAGAAATCAATAACAAAATATGCTATCTTTAGTTGGACACAAAACTACCTGAAAAATTGTAAAAACAACATCATCAACAACCACCACCACCACACACATTTATTTCAATGTTTAAATTGGAGGTGTTGGTCTTAGTTCTAGGTCATATACCGTTCAACATATTTTCAAAAGGCTTAGATGAAGGTTGCAGGCCCACAAGATAGACGGACAACAAACATTCGAAACAATATCAATTTTCAAGAAGATCTCAGCATGTTGGAATAGTGGGCATAAACCAACAAAATGGATTTAGGAGTCAAATGCAAAGTCCTTCATTGAAAAAAGTTTACGAGAGTCAAAGACATAAGTATAGGAATATGGGAAGCAATACATGCAAAAAAAAAAGGATCTGGACCTTGTGGTAGAACCTAAATGGAACATAAACCATCGATGTGCCAAAGACATAAAAAATATACAAAGTTTAGGATGTATCAATAGATGAATAGTGCTAAATTCAAGATAAGTCATTATTCTGGATTCTAAATGTGATTTTGTCATGCAGAAGATATGGGAGAATTGTTCAGACTATCTAAACAGGACAAGAAACATGTCGAACTGTTAAGAGACCTTGATCTGTTGCAAATAGCTCTATTCCCAAGGGAAGAACTCTTTTCCAATCAGCTGCAGTAAAGCAACGCCAGAATGAGTTCTCTTTCTTTCAAATAAACAAAAAACTATCAATCCTGGAAATTTGTATTCTCAAACAATTTTTTAGAAAGGAGCTACTTTCAGAGCTACTGGCTATTTAAAAAAAGCCAATAAAATGCCCTCATTTGACATAATAGAATAGAGAAAAATGCAAAAAAGCTCTAGATCAGGGGTGTCAAACTTGCGTCATCACAACAGCGTCACGCAACATATCGGGACTTTTCCCCCCTTCGCTAAACTGGGTGTGGGTGTGGACAGCGTGTGACGCATCCAGTCCCTGGGCCAGGAGTTTGACACCCCTTCTCTAGACATTTGGAATTATGACATAAAAAGGATTTGTTTCTCTTTTTCATTAGTTTAACAAGGAAAAGTAATTAGAGATGCTATGCTATGGGGACTTATGGAAACTGAGTAGAAAAGATAAAGCCACACTTCCCCAGACAATTAAACCAGGGGTGCAATGCCATCAAAACTCTAATTTATTTCTATAAATAGCCAAGTACTCAACTTACAAAAAAATGTTTAATGAGCATTCAAAGTTACAACGGCACTAAAAAAGGTTATCTATGACCCAGTTTTCACACTTATGTCCACTGTAGCATGCCTACAGTCATGTGATCAAACTTCGGGTGCTTGGCAACTGGCATGTATTTATAATGGTTGCAGTGTCCTGGTGTCATGAGACTGTCATTTGCAATTTTCTTAGGGAGCTTCTGAGAAGTCAATGGAGGAGCCAGATTCATTTAACATCTGCATGATTTACTTAACAACCATGGCACAAAGGTCATAAAATGAGGCCTGACTCACTTAACAACTGTTTTGATTAGCAATGAAAATTTTGGGCTCAATTACAATCATAAGTGAAGGACTACTTGTACAGACATACATAAAGATATGTATGATTGAATAATAATATTGCTGTCACAGGACTCTATACGATGTAAGTGTATTTGAAAACAATGATTGTAATTGTTTATAATAAAAGTTTGCTACCTTACAAAAACAAAAAAAATATTTATTTTAAACAGTGTTAAGCTTATATTTTACACAGTGGAATGATTAATCACTATAATTTTTTTCACTGTATAATTATTACTATTCTGCCGATATTGTAGTTTCCTGTATTTCAGTATGAAAACGATAAGAAAAAGTAATAAAAAAATAAATGTAAAATGTAATCAATTTAAAATTACCAAATTCAGATTACAAATGCTTTTTAAAAATTAAACCAAAGCAGTACACATATATTTATTCTAATCTGAGCACAAATTAACAACAAAACAGAATGAAGGATTGAATTTTAAAAATGAAAAAAAATCAAAAACATAAATCGCTGTTGTCTAAAGCTTTGAATGCTGCAAACTGGAAAAGATCTTGCAAAATAATAATCCATGCCTTTCAAACAAACATGAATATCAAATATGAAACTTACTCATTAGATGAAGCAGAAAACTTTGATTTTGTTAACTCTTCACCTATTTAAAAAGATATACTTGTTAAAAATATATTTAACAATATTGTATATTTAATATATTAAAATATAATATATTATATATTGTAATATATAATAGTATATTAACAAAATTAGCCAGGTTTTTATAGAAAATGCAGTATCAATTGATAAAAGTAAAAACAAAAACTCACTCAAATGTTCAAGACAAACTGATATGTACTACAATTTAAATTATTCGGTTTTGTCGTATTTTGCTGTGATATGTTTCCTATCTAATATAAATTCTCACATGGGGGATATTCTAAGAACAAGAAGGACAATACCAGATCCATAAGATTTATAAGACCATCTAACTGTCCTATCGAAAGGCAGCCCCCAAAATTAAAGAATTTGTTTTTTCTTCTCCAGCAGATCTGATATTGATTACAATGTTGGATGTAATCATTTATAATTTAGCCATTACGTGTCATAAATGCAACATATGTATATAACTTCAGTGGAAGAAATAGGATATATAAAACAATGCAATAAATAAATAAAAGTTGAAAAAAAATATTTACATAACAGTTTTCCTGAAAGGCAACTTATTCTATATATTAATCTAAACTAAAGCTTTGACTTTTAGGTTGATAGATTCTAGGTTTATATGCAACATGGGTAATCTTTCAGATGTGTATTGAACTAGTGGTCACCCCTTGCTTACATGAACAAAATCTTCTGGCTTTTCAGATATTGCTGAACTACAATGCCAGCAGCCCCAAAAGAAAGAATCAATTTCCTTGATATCCCAGGCCACATATCATAATGGCAACAAATTGATTTTTAGTAGTTAACATTAAAGGAACTAACACCTTGAAAAAGAAAAAGAATTATATTGAATTACTATGTTGAAATATTTTCCCCCTTGGAAATTCAATGCGTAAGTAGTATAGAAACTTTCGTATGGAACAAGGTGTAAATGAGATGAGATGTAGCTTTCAGATATTTGAAATTTTAAAAATGATCAGAAGTATGGTATTTATTGAGAGGGGCATTTAGATTAAGTTTTCCTTTCCTTTTGTGTCATTTTTATTTTTTTCAACCTAACAAAATGCTAGAAATAATGCTGGGCCAAATCTGGAACGAACTGGAATGAAAAAAGGGAACGAACTGAAGTCCTGCCAAATCCTTCTCTGTAAGTCATTCCTTTAACCTTTCCTGATCACATGACTCAGAGGGGAGTATTAAAGGATTGCAAGATTAAAAAAAAATCTGTAAATTGTGCCGTATTTGCCTTTCTTTCTTAACTATTCTTTTTAACTCAACAGAATGTTGGACATAGATTATAAAAGGGGCTGAACAAGTAGGTTAACTCTCCAAAACTAGAACAAAATGAAATAAAAATTGGTGTTATTGAAGAAACTAACAAAGGAAAGTTTGAGTTCGAAAATGTAGAGTTAAGAATGGCTATGGAGAAAAGCATTCCAGAATTTTTTCCCCCAAACACTCTTATGGGAAAAATAGTTGGGCATGTCTAGAAATACTGGTCTAGAAATCCATTAAATCCTCCACTTACCTTCGCTACCAGTTCGCAACAGGAGCACACACGCACATGCGCTTGCTTCGCTCACAGCACTTCTGCACATGCGCAGAGCATCTGTGATGACGTCCGGACGGAGCCTCCCACCACCATTACTACCGGTTCGCAGGATCCAGAGCAAACTAGTAGAAACCCTCTCTCTCTCTCTCTCTCTGGGGACACTGCAGGCAGGCAGGGGTGGAAATTTGGGGGGGGCATGTTGCAGTGTCTATGCATTCAGTCATAAGGGCGAACAACCATCAGGGTATTGCAACATACCATATTTTTCGGAGTATAAGACAAAGCGGAAAGTAAGAAAAAAACAATCCTGCTTGAGGGGCTCTCTGTTTGGGAGGCTGCATTTGCAGCCTCCAAAAGCTCCATTTGCAAAGGAGCTTCTCTTTGCACAGGCAGCCTCTCAGTCGAACCTTTTGGCGGTTGTTGGAGAGGCTGCCTCCAAAACCTCCATTTGAGAGGACGCATGAAGGCCGAAAGGTGGAGGCTGAAGGGTGCGCGGGGCTACATTTGGTGTATAAAAAGCACCCAAATTTTCACCCTCTTTTAGGGAGAAAAAAAGTACGTCTTATACTCTGAAAAGTATGGTAAGTATAATATGTAGTAGAATGTACTCTGGTTTTTTTATTGAAGCTAAAGATTCTTTTCAGAACCTTCATACTGGTGTTATATATAATTGTTCCATGCACTTTCAGCGCGTAGTCATGCTAGACATATGACCATGGAAGTGTCTTTGGACAACGCTGGGTCTTTGGCTATGAATCCGAGATGAGCACCACTCTTTAGTGTTGGACATAACTGACAGCAGAAACCTTTATCTTTTTTTATAAATAATACAACTGGTCGAGAAATTTTTAAAAAGAGGTGGAAATGAATGATAAAGCTGCATAAATGTACTACAGTGAATGAGAAAGAATAAATGTGGTATCCTGCTTAGTAATGGCAAACAGACTATCAATTCTAAATCAGTAACTCAAAATTACTGGAAAATGGCCAGCGAGGGTATGAGAACAATTGTTATCAATTTAGCACGACACAGATACACCAGTTATGTTTCGGTTATATTTAGGTACTCCAGACCTAAATACCATCATAAAAGTTATCAGTAGCTGAGTAAAATATTTAATTTATGACTGTGCCATGAGGCTACTTATCTGCCCTGCAAATAGGAATGCTTCTTTATAAGGACTCAATTCAACACCCCAGATAGCTGACCTAGAATATGGTGACAATAGAAATACACTAAATACAGAAACATTATTTCTGTGGTGAAAATGAAGTGCATTATACTTTACTCCCAGCATTTATTTTCAAGAGAAAACACCTCGTATAGCTTAAATAGATGGATAACAAAAACTGTTCATGTGTCTGGGTTTTATTTTTTATTTTAAGTACAGTGACCAGATTTATCTTTGGAAGAATAAAGGGCAAACCTGAAAAAGTGAAACTTTAAAAGAGATTCATAAGGAAAAATTTGTTTAATTGTTTATGTGTGTAACTTTGCTTCACAAGCAAAAATTCAAGAGCAAAGTGCCAAAATGCATATTGTAATAAAAATATCTAAAATCAAACGGTATATGTAAATTTATTTCAACAAGACAATTTCAATTTCCTTACTTTTTCACAAGAATGTGAATGACTGTGCACTACAATTTGTACAGTAAAAATTAAGGATAAAAGACAAAAGTAAATTTTTGAAAAAAATAAATAAATTTAAAGGATAGCTTTCTGAAAGAAAAGAGTATCTTTATAATAAAGGACATATTATCATGATAATTGTAAGCCAAGTTTCCCCTCGACAGATTCCAACTCTGTTCACCCTTACGTGAACAGAGCGTGATAAGACTTGTTTTTTTCTCAGGCATCGCTTTGTTATCATGCAATGTCGCCATCTTATATTTTCTATCACACACATACTGTAAAAATTTTGATGCTATGGTTATTTTTCTGATTTATTGTTTGTTTTCGGGTTGCATGTTGCTCAGTCACCCAGTTTGAGCTGAGTGGTCTTATAAATCTATGGTTGTTGTTAGTTGCGAAGTCGTGTCCAATTCATTGCGACCCCATGGACAACTTTCTTCCAGGCCTACCTGTCCTCTACCATCCCCCAGAGACCATTTAAGCTCACGCTGACTACTTCAGTGTCTCCATCCAGCCACCTCATTCTCTGCTGTCCCCTTCTTCTTTTGCCCTCAATCGTTCTCAGCATTAGGCTCTTCTCCAGTGAGTCCTTCCTTCTCATTAAGTGGCCAAAGTATTTGAGTTTCATCTTCAGGATCTGGCCTTCTAGGACTGACTGGTTTGATCACCTTGCAGTCCAAGGGACTCACAGGAGTCTTCTCCAGTACCATAATTCAAACGCCTCAATTCTTTGATGCTCAACCTTCCTTATGGTCCAAATTTCACAACCATACTTTGCAACTGGGAAACCCATAGCCTTGACCATATGCACTTTTGTTGACAGGGTGATGTCTCTGCTTTTTAGTATGCTGTCTAACTTTGCCATAACTTTCCTCCCCAGGAGCAAGAGTCTTTTAATTTCTCTTATAAATTTAGTAAGTAGGTAAATAAATAAATAACTCTAAGTCAAACTCAGTTCCAGATACATGTAGTTTTCTTGACATGATAAGAAAAAAAAATTGCCTACAACTTTATTCCTCCAAATGTTACCTAAAAATGGCAGGATATTTTTCATAATTGTAGAATCACGACAAGGGCTATGCTGAAGGTAAGCAGAACCTTGAAACAGCAAAGATATTTCTGTTTTGAGCAGATAGTACCATTTTTGCAGGATAAATCCTGTAAAGATTGAACAGTTGTCCTCATAACTAAACAAGTAGAAGTGGAATGAAAAGTATTTTCCCTTCTCCTTGCCACATATTTACCTTTTTCAACTTACAGAAGGTTGCAGGGGATAAGACTGTAATACAATCATATTAACAAAGTGGTGGGGCTGCACTTTGACCTATTTCCTTCAATTTTGGGGGAAGATTGTTGTTTATACAAAATAAATATAATAATCTTCAGAGAAGAACACATCAATTTTAAGTCTTAAACTGCTTTAAAAAGCTTGGGGACTACTACAATGGGTGTGGCTATTCACAATTATTCTCATGTATATATTTATACAGGGGCGCAATGGCTCAGCAGTTAAAAGACACTGAGCTTGTCAGCTGGAAAGCTGCCACCCTGGGTTCGAGACCTGAGTGGCATTCAATGGAGTGAGCTCCTGTTCCTTAGCCCAGCTCCTGCCCACCTAACAGTTCGAAAGCATGCAAATGTGAGTATATAAATAGGTAACATTTTGGTGGGAAAGTAACAGCATTTTGTGTATAGCTTCTGATGTATAGCCATGCTGGCCACATAACCACGGAAGATGTCCTTGGCCAAGAAATGGAGATGAGCACTGCTCCCTAGAGTCAGACACACCGGACAAGTAAGTCTTTATCTTGCTGTATCTATTAGATTTAAGGTGACCAATCGTCCTACTTTGGGGAGGACAGTCCTTCTTTTGTAAGTTCTGTCCTCTCTCTACAAGTGTCCTCCTACATGTCCTCCTTTTCGATATTTGAAAACTAAACTGTAAATCTCTGTATTCGATTGATGCCGAGCCGATCCATTGCATGCGATGTGACATATTTGTATTCGAAATGACGATTCGTCAAGGCTCAGTACAGTGTGGCAAACTGTGATTATGAGACGCATGCGCTCTGCACAGGAGAATTATTTTGATAGAGTGCGCCACATGCAAAAGTGCACTGCACACAAGTGGCTTTGTTTATTTCTTACCAAAATACGACACGGCACACATGCACGCATTAGACTCACTTCTTCTCAGTGAATATTCAATCATACACAGGTGAGCACAATAATTCATGTTTTATTAATTTGTTATCTATTTAATAATTTCCAAATATGTATAATTTTATTTACAAGTTTATTCGCTTATGTTGTTGTTTCCATTTTAATAATTAATTTTATTTTTCATAATTAATGTACTTGCATC
>JANHFK010001561.1:68542-79238 GCA_036250565.1 Sibynophis collaris
CTGCACATGCGCAAAGCCTTCTGCGTATGTCCAGAGGCTTAAAATAGCACAAAAAAGCAACTTCATGAAGTCTGTGTGGGTGGCCGGAGCCTCTCACAGCCACCACTACCGGTTAAGCTGAGTCGGATAGAACTGGCTGAATTTCACTTCTGCTTACAGCTCATCTTAAGTGATGGGACATGTAACAGAACTTTATATTATATGAAAGAAAGTAGTTTTTAAAAAAACTGGACCCCAAACTGTTTTAGGATTTTGTGGATCAAAACAAGCATTGCGTACTGTATTTGGAAAGAAACTGAAAGCCAGTGGCATTAATCCAAGAGAGGGGAAATGTAATCTACTAAATGCAATATTTGCAGGTCCAGCCATAGACGCTAAACAAGTTTCAGCAGCAGTGCTATGGGAAGCCTATTTCAACAATACAAGCAAGAGAACATTAAAGGCCCAGTCAGCAGGGACATTGCATTATGGTATATTGGATGATGAGTGAAAAAAATAAGAACTTCTACAAAAGTTTTCTGTATCCTCACCCCCATTGACATGCTTCACCTTCACTTCCCAGATTGGGAAATGTTGATCTATGACAGTGATGACTAACCTTTTTCACTTCGTGTGCCAAAAGGGGGTGGGGCAGAGAGGTGGGTTGCACGTGCGTGCCCACACCCATAAGGAAGCCCTCCGAAAGCTGGAAATCACCCGTTTTCCGGCTTCTGGTGGGACCGGAAGTTCTGGTATTTTGCCCTCCAAAGCCTCCAGAGCCTTTCTAGGAGTCTCTGGAGGACAAAAACAGCCTTCCCAACTTCCCCGGAGGCCCTCCGGAGCCCAGAAAATGTCTGTTTTCCGACTTCCGGTAGGCCCGTTTTTGACCTGGGCCGATGCTCACGTGCCCACCGATATGGCTCCGCATGCCACCTGTGGCACATGTGCCATAGGTTCGCCATCGCTGATCTATGATGACTGAAACAAGAGGCATTAAATCACCTATTCTGCTCAAATCCTGACCATTTCATCTGGACTTTAGCTGGCATGGAGCTAGGAAGCTTGAATCCCATAGAAAGCTTCTTTTGCAATATGAAAGTCAGTAAATAAAAATTCTGGGTAAGATTACTAGATGTGTTTCTTTTTTTCTCTATGAATATTGCAATGCCCTGGGAAGATTTATCAAATATATTTGCTAAATTTTAAAGCTCTTCTAATCATATTTTGTTACCCCTGTGTATACCCCTATGTCTACTATTATGCAGCTAGTCTCTGCATTATTGTGTGTGTAATACCATTCAAAGCTGAAAATAAAAGTTGGAAATTACCTTTGAGATTTCTGCTTTTATTCCTCTAGTTTTTCAAATTTTGAACCATACATACAACCTAAATCAACTACGAGAGTAAATTCTGTGTAATTCCTTCTGCCCAGCTGGAGTCAATATTGACAAAACAGGCTGGCTCAATTAGAAAGAATATTAGAATCGGATACTCCAAAAGCCTTCCAATTTCAGAGAGAACATCTGAAATTACATGCACAGACCCACAAATGATGATCATAAACTGTGTAAGATTCAAAATAAGTGAATGAAGCCAATGCATGTAATATTTAGAATTCAGTTCTATTATTAAAAATTGAACCTTCCAATCTCTGCTGGATTGGGTCTATGTAGTCCCCAAATACATTTCATATATTACCGCTGTGTGAGTCATGCTAACTAGGAGATTTATAACAATTTGAAATAGTTTTCAATTAGCCCTGATTGGTTAGATCATCTAGCCCTGATTGGTTAGATCATTGATTATGATGCTGCCAGTCCCTTAACTAACCTAGGAGACCCACTGAATTAAAATGAATTCCATTAGGAAACTCATTCTTGCCTGTTTATAGGGGCCCTTTTAGGTAGATAGGGAATGTTGTTGTTGCAAGCTACCCTTGCTTACTCTTAAGAGGTTTTCTCTCAAGGTTTCTATGAATTTCTCCCTGCCACTCCATCCACAGTTGCTGCTATCTCTCTTTGACATTTGTATCAGCCTTTTACTTTATCATATGAAATAACTTTGGAGGAGGAGGAGGTGGTGGAGGAGGAGGTGGTGGAGGAAAGTCAGGCCACAGTACAATATGGAAGAAATAAACATACAGAGATAGGAACAATGATTTTAAGTAAATATTAATTTATTAAGCAATAATTACACTTTCTGACCTTGGCGTTGCATTTTCACCATAAAGAGAGGCTTGAGGATAGCAGTTGGGATGCCAAATATATCCCCAGATGTGAACAGAAATAGAATTTCCAAGACATAAATTAAGGTAGCAAGTTTATTTAGACCTAAATGTAGGCAAATTTATGGGCAATAGGGACTAGTCTATCTTCCTGAAATACAATGTGAAAATTCAGAATTTACGGGCACAAAAAACCAGTGATAGCCGTTAACACAAAGACTGTTTTAAAAGTTATATCAGGCAGCTCTGTCAGTGGCTAATAATACTAGGAATACAAAAGTGGAATATCTGTTGTCAGAGACCGTATGTCATCTGTCTGATAGGAATGAACTAGAAATAATAGCTTTTGTTATCATGGCACGTTTGAGCATTTTGTGAACTGCATTTTGCTGGCTATTCTGGGAGACTGATTTCTAGGATGAATTAACATACAGTTTGATGCAGGAGGGGTCTTAGGGATATTCAGCTTGAGAAATATATAAAACAGTATTGGTTTTCAAGGCAGTTAGAAATAGAATTAAATCCATACAAACAGAGCAAAATTAACTAAAATATACATTCGCAATAAAGCGAGTATTAATATAATAACATACCTGCTTTAATTCAATAGGGATACCTATTTCAATTAATAAATTGAGTACCTTCGATTCTGGAGGTATTTGTTTAAAAGAAAAATTCAAATTCAAATGTCAGTCTTCATTTAAGCTTGATTTCAGACATAATATCAAACTATTTAATTTTAATTTGTTCAAATTTATATCCCGCCCTTCTCCCTTGCGGGACTCAGGGCGGTTTACAGTCATAGTTAAAAAACATTTAGTACAAAATATAAAATCATTTAAAAATATATTAAATTAAATGGATTGTTTTACCAAATAATAGTCTTTTTTCCCACTTTTTGTTGATTTTGTTTTTGTTGATTTATCCCATAGCTCTTCCTTATTTTCTAAAATGTTGCTTTAGTGTCTCTGAGATGCCCTTCAGCACCTCTTTCTCTCTTAGGCTGTAACGGTATCTGGGAAGGACCTAGGAAATGGTCAGATAAGAGGCAGCATAGCCCAGAGCTGCATAGTGGATAGACTCAGAAGGGACTCTCCCAAAATTCCTAGGCTGTAGAAATAGTCCTCAACTTACATCTGATAACTTAGCAACTGTTCAAAATTACGATGGGAATATACTTAGGGCTAAAATTCAGAGTTCCCATAGTCACATGATCACATTTTTGGGCACAAGCCTACATTTACAGCAAATTTGCAGTATCCTGTGGTCACATGATTGTGATTTATAATATTCTTTCCTGGAAATGGGCATTGACTTCCAGTTTCAGCCAACAATGCCCATTGCAGACAATGGATTTGCTTAACGACTACAGATTTGTTTAATAACCATGGTGATTTGCTTAAGGATCACTACAAAATAGTGTTACAATATTGGGTTGGTCGTGTAATTACTGACTTAGCGGCCACAAGGTCTGACCATAATTCTGGGCTCAATTACACTCGTAACTCGAGGACTACCTGGCAAGGAGATGGCAGGAAATTTGTACTTTCAGGCTTGCAAGATTTTGTTAATATAGCTTTAGAATAAAATAGAATTAGTTTGTCTGGCTGTATTTCCTATCCTGTGGTAAGCTGACACAGGCAAATCCGCACTCAAAAATGACTTTTCTTTCATTGCTTTGGTAATTTCTATCTCAGCTGCCTCCTCCTAGGCAGTTAGTGTCTCTTTAAAATATGTCATTTAAGAAGAGAGGGACAGTATTTCAAAGTGCATGATTTTTCCTCAGTAGTAGTTCAGTCTTTGATTATTTTGAGATATAAAAGTAGCCACAAAGCAGACTGCATATATATTCAATATAATCTCGAGTTTTGCTGTTGACCTTGCCCTCTGCAGAAATCCCCTGAAATGATTTCAAGTTGTTGCACTAGGTTTTGTCTCAAAGTTGGTGAAGAAAAATATTAAACCTGTCTCTGCTAAACAGACAGATTATGTAATATTGAATATTGACCAGGACTGTGATCTTCCCTTTCTAGGCTTGAAAGAGACTGAATCCAATGCTACTTACTTCCGTGAATTCCAATAACAATTCTGAGGATTTCACAGAGATCTCCATATTCTTTAATTACTTACTATTTGGTGGTTTCTCAAATATTCAAGCTGGTTGTTAAAAATTAGCCTCAGGTTTAATAGTGTATAAACTGCACATAATCTACAACAGTTTAATATGCTTCTTCTAGGCTTCTCTGCAATATTCCATAGCATTGTTTCTGACTAGACCACATTTAATAAGTCTTCTGATATATCTTAGAAGTAAAACTCCAGTGGTTCATTTTCTTTCCTTTTTTTCTTTCTCTAGTCATGTTACATGAAGCCTACATCTTTGTCTCTCAGACAGGAGAAAATGAAAGCAGACGCAGCCAGTTCTAACTATTCATGACATCTGATTTGGGGAACACTGGTGCAAAAGAAAAGCACTGAAAAAGCATGTCAAAAGAAAAAAGGATGAATACTCTTTTTTTTAAAAAGGGAACCAATTAACATTTAAAACTGTAAAGTGGAATCATTTTGAAATTTAAAAACTCATGAATTTCTTTTTATCTTTTGAAGGGGACATTACAGAGTTAAGCACATTATTATGAGAAGAAGGCAGGAAAATCCAGTTTGTACATTTAGAAAATTATGATGAGCATGGTGTCCTATTCTTCATCCTGCTAACTGGGAGGAATAAATAAATAAATTTCACGATAAGGTTTTCTTGTCAGAGGGTTATTGAAAAGAAACACATCAAAGCCTATTGAACAGAATAGAAACAACAGAAGATTGTGAGACAATTGTCTTGCTCAATCTGGTCCAGAGTGACCTGATAGTTCTGTGGAAAAGGCCACAAGTTATGAATTTAGAGTGTGAGACCATAAATGCAGCAGCTATCTGTTAATTTCTTACATATTCATTGTATGCTTCAGAATACACAATTCTATGCAAATCTGGCTTTTGAAAAGTTACTTTTTTCTATTTTGCTTATAATTATAAAATATAAAGATTAGAAGGGACCAGTATTGTCCTTTGCAGTAATCCGCTTTACAGCATTCCTGACAGATGGCTATCCATCTGCTTAAACACCTCAAGTAAAGAGAATCTACTGCCTCCCAAAGATATCCAAACACATCTGATTGTTAAAAAGTTGTCCGGTTGTCCAATCAAAATCTGTATCTTTGTAAATCAAGCTCATTCTTATTGTACAGAAGTACTCTGATAATTCTGCTCTGTCTCCCGCATGCCAGCTGAAGGAAATGCTAACTTCCAAAGTCTAATCTGCCTCAGCAACAAAGCATAGTAGGTAGATGTGTCTACCAGAAGTTGGAGATAGGAGAGGCAGGGTGAGGAATGACTCTTTTGGTGCCATGGATCTTCTGCCACCAGGTCTGAGCTTATTGTGATAATAATCTAGAACCAAACTAACATCAAAGGAGCCATTCTCTTCTGCTTCTCTTCCCCTACTGCTTCTGCTGCAGACACAACTTAGAGGCAAAGTAGAGGCTGAAAATAATGGGAAAGAAAGAGGGTAACTAGATCTTTCTGTGCCAGTATTCACTGCGCCAAAATACATGTTTTTCCCTATAGAGTGAATTTGACTTCCTTTCCCACTAGGAAGGGGAGTCAAATGGAAGGGACATCCAGTTGATAAAGTTGTCCATGAGTGACAGCAGAAAAGACTAAATGCAGCTTCATCTTAATGGCCTCCGATGGCTCCATGGCAAAGGTGCCCATGACTTTTTATGTAAGGATGCCAGCAGAACCATCAGTGCTGTGATGAAGTGCTGCCCACATGCCAGCAGCTTGACAGGAGAATCTGGTTGCTTTGCTAAACTTACCTTGGACTGATTCACCCCTGTTGCCTGCTCAACATAGCTTGTCTTGGCAGAATTGAAAAATAAGACAAAACAAAACACTGTATTTGCAGTGGAGCAAAAAATTGCAGGGAGACTTTCTTCCCAGTGAGCTGGGAGTAGTTTAAGGACAACATTAAACATTCATGTCCATGACAAACAGTTAATGGGGTGTTTTTTGTGTTCAGCTGTGCAGGATATATGGATGAACCCTGAATCACAAGCTACGGTTATTAATAGTGAAGTAGTACCAATAAGGCTACTTAAGATGTGCTTTAAAAAAAAAAGCAGATGGTATAAAGACCTATTTTGGAATATTTTTCCCCTGAATTTATAGCAGCTCAGATATCCTTATTAATACAGAAGTAGCAAACTAGATGCTCTAGAATCATATAAGACATATTGTTATAGTCAATGATAAAATAAATCATGATTTTTCAAGAACTTGAAATAATGTTCGGCTGACTAGCTTGTTTAAAAAGAGGAACAAAAGAAATATAGCAAAATTGTATAATGAGCTCATGGCATTTTTTTTTAAAGAAAACCCTCACATGGTTGTTGTTGTGAGGAAAATATGTTGAGGAAAAAGTATTAAGTATGTTGAACATCTTGAATTATAATAAAGGGAGGATTTTAAAAATCTGAAAAACAATGGATGGAATGGATGGCCAGACTGAAAAAGCAGAATGCAATAGCCTTGTTGGATATATCCACAGATCCATCTAGAACAGGGCTGTCAAACTTGTGGGCTGCGGACCAGAAGCGTCACACCCTGGCCATGCCCACATCCGGTTTAGTGAAGGGAAAAAAAGTTGTGATATGTCACGTGATGAAGTCGTGACTACACAAGTTTGACCGCCCTGATCTAGAACATTGATCCAGTCAGTGCATTGGATAATCTCGCAGGTACGCCTGTTCCTTCCCTGTTCCTTCCCAGCAATTGGTAGTTAAGATATGCTACCTGTGATTCAGGAATTGATATACCTGCATCAAAGGCTAGAAGCCACTAGAAGCCACTGATAGCTGAATATTCCAGAAGTATTTTTGATTTCCTTTAATATCTGTCCAAATTTGTGGGCATCATTGTGGCCTGCATATCCTGCATCTAATGGCAGAATATTGATAGCTTATGTCTTGCATTTTAAATATTTTAAAAACTTGCTTCTAAATATCCTCACAATTTCAATGGATGACTCAGGGCTCTGACACTGTGAGAGGCGGAAAAAACTTCTCCGTCCACATTTTCATCATGTGAGTGATTTTGCATTATTCTATTGTGTCTCTCCTTTTGTAGGTGTAGTCTAAGCTAAAATGTTGAAGTGCAGTAGATTTTGTGTGTGGAAGAGATGTTCCAGTCTTTGAATCATTTTAGTGGCCCTTTTCTCTTACAAAACTCATTATCCATTCTTCTCAATAGCCTATATACTTAGAATCAGAGAGACGCTATATTAGACAAACCGGGCTTCAATTTGAATGGTTAACTTCAGGAAGTGGTGATAGGAAATTGCTGTCTAGAGAGAAGTCAATCTATCTCTCATGCCATTTAACTTCTACATCAGGAATAGGCAAGGACTGCACTTAAAAATTTGGAGGATGCTGAGTACCACAGTATGAATACAATTACATGCTGCATGTTCATTTTGGGGCTTTGTTTCAAGGAGTTAGAATTTTTCCTTTTTAAAAAATTGCAATACAGCTAGTTTCAGGTTCAGCAAACATGCATCAGAGGGTACTTCGAGGGGTACAAATAAGGGGACTTAGGACTTGCAGAGTGCCCATCTCTGTTCCATATGACATTGCTGGGACTTCATCCCCAGACACAAATGGAAGTGACATGTGGATGATGTTCCTATGACCTCTGCGTGCCTTTTATATAATCGATCTGAGTCACTCTGTATTCTGCCTAATGCTCAGCCACTATAATAGATTGTGGGCCAATGAAATGAATCTAAATCTGGGTGTGATGGAAATGTTTGTCTGGCTTTATGGTGTTTAATTTGATCCGGAGGGTTTTATGTTCAGGTTGTCAGTTTGAATCCATTTTTGGATCCATTGCCACACAAAGGTTCACATTTTTATCAAATTAGATCTGACTGACGTCTGTCTTAATGATATTTTTACCCTTTTCTCACCAAAAAAAACCCCCCAACAACAATAGTAACCCATGTCTGAAGTCTCAACATAATTTTATTACCACCTCAGGTTTTTTTCAAAATATAATACAGCAACGTTATTGTCAGTTCTGTGTTCAACTACACTGTTTCATGATGCTTAACATTTTCTGTTAAGAAATGAACTTATTGAATAACACTTTCTTAAGTTTTTCATAGATTAAAAATATTTTTTTTATTTTGTCATTCAGGTGCACTACATTACACTATCGTACAGATCTGCCACCAACCAGCATCATTATCACCTTCCATAATGAAGCTCGGTCTACATTGTTGAGGACGATAAGAAGGTAAGATTTATTCACCTAGCACTAAAGAGGAGAGATGTTATGGACATAAAGGTGCCACCAAATTAGCAGACACACATAGCCATGAGGCTGTACACTTAAGGAGTAAACAGATGTAGAAAAGGCGGAGACATTTTAAGGAATTAATCAAATGAGTTTAGAAAAAGAAAACAAAATATAGATAAAACTAGAATGAATAAATTCCATTCATTAAGTATCTCCTCGGCTTTCTATCCTAGCAAACCATTCATAGTTTCTACCACATCTGTACATTGCTTCATTCACAATCTTTCATTCTTTTAAGTTTTTTTATTTCAACGTGCTTGTTTGGAATTGGTTGTTCACTTTTGTACTTCAGCCACATTATTTCAGTAGTTATTTATTCTTAACCCTATCACTACTTGTTTTATTTCTTAAGAGTACTCCATTCCAATTGCATTCAAGTTGCTTTTGATTATGTAGCCTGAAACTCAATCCCATATATAATAAAGTGGAGAAAAGCCACAACACAACTATTTTGCTTCTTTACTAAACATTCATTCCTCTCTACCCTGCCCCAAAATTCCTCCATCCCTTTTCTCATCTTTCATGAAAATTCTACCAAGATGCACAGATCAATCTGTGTGCTCTAATTTTTCATCATTTATGTATAACTTGCAATCATTCACTCCATCTTGTCTGTCAAACACAAGTATTTTGGACTTTGACACAAATGCTCTTCATTGCATCATGCAATCAAATATTCACTGCAAATCAATCAGGTTCTCAGCCAACAGCAGAGCATTATCTGCATACAAAAATGCATATCTATTCATGTCCCAACTAACCTATCTCTAGCTTTACCACAAGCATTATTTATACATTTATTCCTGATTTCAAGTCTGCCATGTGCTTCCTGTAAATCAGTAAATGTGCAATATTTTTTCTTCCTCGTATTTATACATTTTCAACGATAAAAAAAGCAAAAATCTATTCTTCATATTCCTGCCTGGCATAAAACTGCACTGTACTTCACAAATTTTACTTGTCAACCTTACCCCCTTTTGATCAGTATTCTGCCAGACCACTCTCCAAATACTTATAGTTTCTCTGCAGTTTTTCCAATCATTCTTCCTACTCTTTCCATTTTCTAAGAAAATGACTGTGGCTTCTTCCAATGATCAAACGTGATATTGTCTTCATATATATTAAACTACTTGCATAGCTATTTCATAAACGCACCACATCCATACTTTTAATATTTTCCACTAACAGTCTCTGCACCTCCAGCCATTTTATTCTTTCACACCATTTATGACTGCTTTTCATTATTTTTTCCACCAAGTGTCCTTTTTAATGTTTACCATAGTCATAATTTCACACACTTTGTAGCACTGAATTCCCTCCCCCACTCTGAACACCTCTTCTGTTCCTCTGCTTCTACATTCCTACATCCTCCTCTATTTATTTTGGTGGGAATTAACATATTTTAAAATATTTATATTGATTCCTTTTCTGTATGTACATATGAACAGTAATGCTTAAAACGATATTTTCAATACAAACCCTTTTCTAAACAGATGCTCACCAGTCAAAATACTCATTCATCCTTGGATCTCCTAATCAATTTTTTATACTTTCTTATGCCAGAGTTTGTTGCAGAAACCACATCCAGAAAGCACACACAGATAACTGCTTAAGCAGGAATCATCAACTTCTCCTTATATACAATATAACACATGAAGATAAATATACAATACCAATGGTTGATTCTTCCAATGTGGGAGAGAGGAGAGATTGTAAGTACAAACACACAGAGAGTACAGCAGAGATGTGTTTCAGTTTCAATTCAGCAGACTAGTTTCAGTTTCCAAACAGTCCCCATTGGCTGACCCAGTTGCTATGCCTATTCAATGGCTGACCTTGTTACCATGTCTCCATTCCAGTTCATGAATATTCTGACATCTTGTCTGGTTCCTATCCATCTAATCATTATAATAAAAATACAATAATTTTACTTCCTAGATCAAATTAATTCACAAGATACTCACTTGTCTAAAACCACTTAGTTCTTCCTATTCTCTCCAATCATTGGAGTATTAACATGCATCTTTCACCAATTTATAGATTCCTACTTTTATACACATCCACAACAACAACAACAATAAG
>JANHFK010001561.1:124446-136647 GCA_036250565.1 Sibynophis collaris
AAGAAAGTAGGACATAAATCTAACCGATAACTATCACTCAAAAATTTCTTCTCTGCCTAATGGAAGGTTTGAATGTTTAGATTCCTCATGAATTCTGTGTTTTGTGGTTTTTAGTTCCACTGTTGATGAGATATTTTTGTTTTTAATCCACCATACACATTTGGAAAATTATGTGCCACTCAAAATCAGTGTGATTGGAGAAGCTTATCAGTTCTATAGATCAATCAATCAATCCCAGTTATGATTTGCCAGAATTCAAAATGAACAAACTGTTTTGATGCCTTTTGTTAAAGTGCTATCAGTACATTCAAAGCTCCATTATTGCCAATCCATTGACCAAACTGGCTACTCATGTGAAGAAGCAGACAAGCTTTTAGGAAGAAGACAGGTGAATGAAAAAAAAAGTTTGATGCTCCTGGTACTGCCACAACAGCAGACGCTGAGACATTTTAAGAGAAAGAAATGGGCCATAACAGAGTTAATTCAAAAAGTCTGGTAGGGGTTTCCCATGGGATGCCTCTAATTAGTGCAGTATATTGTACTAACATGTCACCTGACAGAACTAGCTCTCCTTCTGGGGAGAAAATTTTATTGTGGCCATGGGAGGGCCTGTTACATGGGTGGATTCTTAGCATCTGTTGTGTTTTCTGGATGGTTTATGCTCTGACAGCATTTTTTGTTTGTTTTTAACTCCCTGGTACCCACAGGGAGCACTTCAACATCTAAGTCAATAAAGGGAAGTTAGAAGCAATAAATCTGGGCAAGGGCTTGACTGGGTGCATCGTGTTCCAAGGGGGTAATATTGCTGCTCTTTTCAGTCTGCTCCTTTATTCTGACTTCTGGCTTATAGGAATCAAGCAAGCGTGCCAGCCCACATTGCTCAATCTTTTTGGCGTAGCTCAAAAATGCCAGTTGGTTTCTAAGCTACGTACAAAGTTCTAGCATTAGACTAGTCTTTACAAAGCCCTCAGTGCCTTGGCCCGTTGATGTCTTCAGGACAAATCTTCCATATGTCCTTCCCCATATACTTCAGCTGACAGCTGGGGCATTAGCATCAGATCTTTCAGCAGTAAGAAGGCAGGCAGGTAGCTGCTGTGAAAAGCCTTTGTGGGGTGGGCTGTACTCAACAGAGCAGAAAAATTTCCATGCACGGATGGCTTAGGTAGTTCACAAAAACATGGTCCTTTCAAAAATATTTCATTAAGAATTAATGGTCCAAGATTTTATTTTGGCTCTGCAGTATAGTAAAGCAGCTTTAGAACTTGTTATTTGTTTGGATTTTGAAGACTATTTTAAACGGTCTTGCATTTGCAGCTTGCTTCAAATATTGTTTGCTACTCAGAGAACCTTTTAAGCACTAGATCAGCGGTCCCCAACCTTTCTGGCTTGGCTGCCCGGCTGGGGGTGGGGAATGAGGAAGTGGGCCACATGAGCAGTGGGCCAACATGCACGCAACTTCATTTGTTGGTGGGCTGGAAGACACACACGCACAGCTCAACTCATGAGTTGAGCTACATGTATAGGTGCACCACTCACACAGCCCAGTTATGAATAGGATACGGCCCAGTAGTGGGCTTTTAAAATAAACAAGCAAGCCTTTGCTATTCTGTAGCATAGAGCAGAAGTACATGGCTTGAAGTGCAATGACCCAAGTTCCCTAAGTGGGTGCCATATTATAATTGCCAATGTGATAGAATACATGCCTTAACATTAAGGAAGGACAGCACTTAGGTTTGAAAGTCCAAAATGTGCTTTGAAATGAGCATGATACCTGTCACAGTGGTGGGATTCAATTTTTTTTACTACCGGTTCTGTGGGCGTGGCTTGGTGGGCGTGGCTTGGTGGGCATGGCAGGGGAAGATACTGTAAAATCTCCATTCCCACCCCACTCCAGGGAAGGTTACTGCAAAATTCCCATTTCCTTCCAATCAGCTGGGACTCGGGAGGCAGAGAATAGATGGAGGCAGGGACAGTCAGTGCTGGTATTTACCAGTTCTCCAAACTACTCAAAGTTTCTGCTACCAGTTCTCCAAAACTGGTCAGAACCTGCTGAATCTGACTTAAGCTGCAAGGACATTACTGAGATCAAATCAAGTCCTAAGGGCAGAACATGTTTGAATGTTCTTATCCAAGCCACTCTCCTTATATCTGCCCTTCTGTATTACTTCATCCAACTTACACTACTGGAAGCAGTATTGAAACAAGAAAAAATAGCATTCTGACAAACCACTCAACATTTCCTCTACCGGTTCTCCAGAACTGGTCAGAACCTACTGATTACCATTTCTGACCCGTCAGAACATCCATAAAGAATCTGTGTCTTCTTGTGGGCTTACATAGTATCTGAACTATTTCAGGAT
This sequence comes from Sibynophis collaris, assembly GCA_036250565.1. Classification (NCBI taxonomy): domain Eukaryota; kingdom Metazoa; phylum Chordata; class Lepidosauria; order Squamata; family Sibynophiidae; genus Sibynophis; species Sibynophis collaris. Next base: position 126,807 of record JANHFK010001561.1, read on the forward strand.
ATTTGTTGTACTCTATCAATGCTTCCTTTACTCAGAGATGCATTTTCCTGAGCTCACAGCACTGCCTTGTGAATTGAGAAAAAGATGCAGCTTCTTTATAAAGGTGCGGAATGATGTGGTGCACATGATGACACCCATTCCATAGCACCTTTTCTACTTTGAAATTGCACATCCCTATGTAATATACAGTATAATCATATTTAACTAAGATTTGTTGTTTGCTTATAACTCAAGAAAGAACTACACCAGTGACTGTAGATAAAACACAAAACTAAATAAACCTAGGTGAATATGGGTTGGTATCATCAGCAAGAAAAGTCAAGTGGGAGTGACTGGACAGCAAGTCCCAGTATCCTCATTCAATCCCAGCAAGTGCAAAATAAAAAGGCCTTGCTGTATTGTAACTTTTGAACTGTGATTTCAACTCCAATAGAGGATAGGAAAGGGAGAAAAAAGCAGAACATTATGAATCATACCATTACATCAGTCCTGTCTTGATCACAGGCAAACTTGATGTAATAGGAAGAGGTACAGCCTGGGTCAGGTCATGGCCATTTTAGTCTAGGCCAACCAGCTGCTGCTTACTACATCTAGTTCTGCCTGTACTCCATGGTGGTGCTAATATCTAGTCACCCTGCCTAGCAGCCATTAATGGGTTTTGGATAACACAAAGATTAAAAAGTGGTACTAGCAACTAGGGATCTTGGATTGGCCATATGGCAAATTTGTTTTGCCTCTGTTCTCTAAGAAATTCCCAGATTGTTGAAGGAGAAAGGTAGTGACATTGGCTGCTCTTGTGCCTGCCTAGAAGGGTTGATCAAATTGTGTGGGTTTTATTGCTGCTTTTATTTGTGACTGCAACAATGCTACGGAGCAGAGGAAGCTAACAGTGCTACAGCTTTGAAAAAGGAAGGGAGGCATGGAGATAGCAGAGAAACAGATCTTAAGCTGGCACTAATACTTTGACACCTCAAGGGAGTGTGGTTAGTAAGGAAAAATAATCCTTGTCTTCAGAGATGCAACAGCTTAGTGAGCCAGCGAAACAGATGCTCCTGTTCTGTGGCAATCTCATCCATTGTGTTCCTCTCCCCTTGAAGCTTTGCACATTAGTGTGTCATTATACAGAACATTTTCCTTTCTTAATAAGTAGGGATTGTATATACAAATAGTTGTGGGCCATGCTGCTTCTTGTTGAATTGTCCTTTTCCATTGAAATTTCCTCTCACCAAGGAAATCAAGGTCATATAATCAAGCAGTCCCAAAAATATCAGTGTTAAAATGGCTTTGTGTGTTTGTGTAATGGAATTGGTCCAATAGCTAGCCTGAAAAAGAAAAATGAAAGTTTGCTGGAGTCATGCAGGAAGAACATGCATACGGATAACAGGCTTGGGGAATAATGCAAAGCAATTGTTGTATTTTATGATCATGATTTATCACTTGTTGCTTGCATGCACACTGAGAACTTATGCAGTGAAGACAAATTCCTTGTGTGTCCAATCACACTTGGCCAATAAAGCTATTCTATTCTATTCTATTTACTCTACTCTACTCTACTCTACTCTACTCTACTCTACTCTACTCTACTCTACTCTACTCTACTCTACTCTACTCTATTCTGCAAATCTGAAAAGATAAAATATAGCCCTTTTTTGGAAAAATAATAATAGAAGACAATCTTCTGCTAAAAACTTCTGTAAACTTAAAGCGAAAACTTATAATAAGAGAATTCAAGTTTCCTATCTGAATAGGACAGAAAAAAATATTGATAATTTTCAGCTTTGGTATTGGAGGGGATTGAGAAAAGTAGAAGAAAAGAAATAGGATGGCCATCAGTAAAATGTCTGGACTCAGTGATTTTGGCCATAGTCACGCTGTTGGAAAATCTGAAGGAGCAGCTTAGAGACAGATCAGCCTGGAGAAGGATTGTCTGGTTGCTAAAAATCAGCACCAACTCGATGGCACATAACAAATCAGTCAATCAATAAAAAATTCCCCTTCAGTTTTAATAACTATACTAATATAGCCTGTATCCTAATTTAGACAGGATGCATCTTCTCTTTAAAGTGATTCCCTATTTGAAAGACTGTGCAAGCCACGAGCAGCTAAAGATAAGGAATATAAAAAGGTAGAGCAGCTATTACATTATGCTGCTCCATAATTGGTACTGGGATGACAGGTTGAAAAGACATGAAGGTTACTTAGTCACAGTCATTATTATTATATTTATTATTTGTTCAATTTGTCTTCCCACCATGATGAGATGCATAGTATTTCTGTTCAAATAAAACTACTTGTGATTGGCATTTAATGTATAGAGAGGTATTTTCTCTTCTGGGCTTTGTCAACAGCCATGCATGCAACACTAAGACAGATTTTTAACCTGCAGCAAAATTTGAAACCTCATAGATTTCACAATGGGGAAGTACCTTTTGAAACAGAGCCAGATTCTGACTTAGCTATTAAGTGTGGGCTACTTAGGTGAAACAGGTTTATTTCCATAATGTCATTGTGTACTTTGATACATCTCAATGGGCCTTCTTATTGCTTTAACCAAAAAATGATTACATCCTTATGGCAATTGACTTCACACTGGGGGAAAGAATTGGATGGGCTGGTCTGCTTCTAGTTTGTGTCATTTCTTATTTGTAAATTCTGACCTGATGTCCAATCTTCATGAGCAAAATTATTTTGTTAGAATTCCTCCTTCTGTCCTTGGCAAAAGTAAGCAGGATTCGGTAATTTGGCATCTTTTTATTGGCATTCCCCCCTCCTCCCCTAGATCTCATTGTTACAATTATATTCATTTTGCCTCCTTGTCTGGTTTTCTTTTTTTTCTCCCCAACTTGCTAGTAAAATCAGGATTTGCCACGAAGGGCATGGTTTCTGTATTACGCAGGGTCCCAATAATTACAAGAATTAAGAATTAGCACGTTCCTCTTGAGAAGTAAACTAAGGGGCCTGCTTATAAACTCACTCTGGATATCATCATTTTTCAGTGTTATATGGAGAGTTCAAATGATAAAATGTCAGCCTGGCAGTAAAGAGCTTTGAAGAAACACTTAAGACAGCAGAATGCCCAGAAAAGTTCTCGCTGACAATAATGGGTTTGCACGGTTTGATGTGAGAAAGGGAAAAATTAGGGATAAGCTAAAATCCCATACGATCCTGGACTTTAAAAAAACTGAAGTTGAGCCTGTCTTTCATAGAAATCTCTTTCCGAGTGTGGATGTGTGGCGGGAGCTTGGAAATCATCCCCTGCAGTCGGGTTGGCCATGTCTTCCGGAAGAAGCATCCTTACATCTTCCCAGAAGGAAATGCCAACACTTATATAAAGTAGGTTTGGGTGGGTTTCTTTCTTTTCCCATATTTCTCACTGAAGGTGAAATAAATTCTACAGAAGGCCACGTGTCCCAAGTTCACTACCCAATGTGGGATGTGTAAAAGTGTGGGTTTAATGCTATACAGGTAGTCCTTGACTTACAACAGTTCATTTAATGACCATTCAAAGTTACATCACTGAGAAAAATTACTTACAAACGCTTTTCATACTTATAACCTATACAGCATCCCCGTGGTCATGGGATCAAAGTTCAGACGCTTGGCAATTGACTCACATTTATGACCGTTACAGGGTCCTTGGTCACATGATCACATTTTGCAACCTTCTGACAAGCAAAATCAATGGGGAAGCCAGATTCACTTAACAACTGTCTGTACTAACTTAATAGCTGCAGTGATTCACTTAACAACAATGGCAAGAAAAGTTGTAAAATGGAGCAAATTTCACTTAATAACTGTCTCACTTAGCAACAGAAATTTTGGGTTCAATTGTGGTCATAAGTTGAGGACTGTCTGTAGTTTAACTAGCACATCAGAAAGAATGAAGAATTGCAAAATAGCTTGTAGGGAAACAGCGGAAGATCTAATGAGGAGAACTACTGAGGAGAATAGAACAGGAGTGTCAATGCTACTTTCTTAATATGAAAATTGTCCCTCAGTGAGGCTTCAAAACATGGCTACTTGTGAGAACAGTTGGTGTTCTCAGCATTTGGAGGAATCTAATTTTTAAAAGATTTGCTAAGAATGCCAATGAAATCATGTTTGTACATTATATACATAATCATGATGGCTGTTCTTAGGTCAGTCTCAGTGGTAGCTCTAAAGCAAGATTAGGCAGAGTCTCGCAAGGGATTCCCTTTCTTCATAGAATATCTGAATTTATTCTAACGCCATGGTGTTCAGTGGACATGTGTTATATTTTCTAATCATGGCTGCTTTGATTTATACTAAAGAGGTTGAAACTAAACACATGCCATGCACTGCTATTAACATCAGGCCTAATATAACCTCATTGCTATTGACATCAGGCCTAATATAACCTTTTTTTAATTTTCCCATTGCTCATCACCTAATTCAACTCTTCAAGGGCACTGAGTAGAGTCACAGGGGATAGTTGCTGAGTTGGTTCTCCACTCGGATTACCGGAAAATCTGTCACTGTGTTTAAAAAGAGCTCCAAATATTCAGGCATGTGCATGTAAAATAATATCTGCAGCAATGCAGCTGCAATAAGAAAATGCATATGCAAATCCAGCATCACAGTGCTTCCTAAACACATTAACTTCACTTTGGAACCTTGTGGTGCAGAACAATATTGGTTGTTTTGGTGTTATTCAAAAACATTAAAACGGTGCATGAATATTTAGAGGTAATAAAAATACCATCTCCAGTATGGACATTCCAGGACATTTGTGCAAAGTATAGTTGTGAACCTTCTTGTTTGTTTCTGTAGATGGAGCAAATATATGGCATTCATTTTGAACAATGGCATTCTATTGCTACAGTGGAGCTACAGGTCTATACTGGATTATTTTTCTCTCTTTTTTTAGAAGTTACACTACTCAGCAAGTTCTCTGATCAGCTTCACATTTTAGGATTGCAAGTCTGCTTATGGATAGTTAATCAAAGCAGTAGAGCAGATGAAAAGAAAATGCAAAGGGAAGAGGGAATGTAGCCTATTTGAATAGACCTTGATCAAACTTTAAATGAATAAGGTGAACCTTGGAAAGCAAGAGGGGTGGGGAAAAACAAACAGGAGACAGAATGAATAATGAATTCATTCCAGTGAAGATCTAGGAGCCCCAACTATTGGATTTCATATACTTCTTCATATATCTCTATCAGCTGCTAGACACCAATTCAAGTATGTCAAGGTTGCTCTTCGGAGGAACAATACCTTTGCATCTGAATGCAAAATTCATACATCATCCACTAATCTTTTTGCAAAGCAACACTCTAGATATTGGGATAGTCTTAAAGAGGAGGGAGAGAGATTGACAGAAGCCCACCAATTATATTCATTTGTCAATGTATGCCTTGAAAAACCTACCCTTTTTGCAATGCTCGAGTGCATGGAATGAAAATATGTATTCTGTTGTTTATTTATTACACTGCTTTCTGGAACAATCTGGAGATTCCTTTTCCAGGCCTGTGCAAGACATGAAAATTATCTAGCCAATATACTGAACAAACTGTAATTAAAAAATTGAATTAGTGTTACCTTCTGCTGATAAAATGCAAAATACAGTCTTCCTGCATTATATTGCACTAAGGCTTTCTATCAGGCCTTTATATGGAAGACTTCTACGGCAGTCAATTAGAAATACATATAGTTACTTTAATTATTGTCATTAAAGTAGAGGTCAAGTTTATATTTCCCCACATCTGAAAGTATCTGTTCTAAATCAGATCTAAATCATTGTACAGCCCTTTAATAAGTACCAGTAAGGCAGTCTTCTTCTATTAGTTTAAATGGACCCATTTCTTTCTAATGAATCCATTTTTCTGGTATATAAATATATATTTACAATTATCTATATGAAAAGAAATTATATAACTAAACTGAGGGTTTTTCAATCAAATAAGCCATTAAGTTATTATGTACTGCCTTTGTATGAACCTTAATTTACTATCTGATAAACCTGGATTCAGAACCAAATAAATATTGCAAAGGTACCTGTAATATTTTTGCCACTCTGATGCCTTAATGTAGTTTGTTATAGACGGATAAATGGATATTTCAGGCTTGTAATTCATCACATCTGTACATTCTGCTTTAGGTAGGACAGTATTTACTCCAATGTACCTACAAATATCCTGTTTGCTAAATTTTCACTTTTCCTTTATTACAGCTGGGGAAACAGCTAGGAAGGTGCAAGAAATCTAACTTACCATTTCTGAATGGTAGGCCTCAACTTACAACAGTTCATTTAGTTACTGTTCAAAGTTACAATGGCACTGAAAAAAGTGACTTATGACCATTTTTCGTAGTTACAACCTTTGTAGCATCCCCATGATCATGTGATCAAAATTCAGATGCTTGGCAACTGGTTCATACTTATGACCGTTGCTGTATCCCAAGGTCCTGTGATCACCGTTTGCCATCTACTGACAAGAAAAGTCAACGGGGAAATCAGATTCACTTAACTACTGTGCCATAAAGGTCATAAAATGGGGCAAAATGCACTTAACAAATGTCTCACTTAACAATAGAAATGCTGTGTTCAATTGTGGTCGTAAGCCAAGGACTACCTGTATTTGGACATGGGTTGCTATAGTTTCCAGTTTACACCTAATGGAAGCTACAGTTAATTACTGTTTCTGGTTGGTTGTGGGGCAAATGTGTTCATAATGTATCTCTGATAAAATATAATATGTGAAACCGTCTTTAAGAACTCTGTCACTGGTCATTTTTCCCCCCACCTAAATCTCTCATGAAAATGAACTGCTGCTTTCCTTCTCCCTTATTCTTACTGGATTTTTTTAATGAGAAGCATTAAATTTAAACTCTTTTATGCAAGCTTTTCTTGTTGTCTCTCCTTTCTTTTTAAAATGTCTTTCCTTAGAAACACCAAGCGCACGGCGGAAGTGTGGATGGATGAATATAAGCAATACTATTACGCAGCCCGGCCTGCAGCTCAAGGGAGACCATATGGAGAGTAAGTGGCCCCCTCTGGCAGTGAAGGAAAACGGAAAGAGACTCAATTGCTTGATATGGTAGAACCTCATTATTGTTTTATTGGAGCGTCGTCCAGCTGTTGGGATGTGTGCTTTTTGTTTTTCTGGGAACAGTTAATTAGATGTTAATAGTAAACAGATGCTGCAAGGATAGAAGTATAAAGTCCTATTTGTTATTTGTGGAGATGTGACGGGGAATGAGAGCTTATATTAAAGCCCATTTGAAATATCGGTTTGTTCATGAATGAAAATAAATGGGTTCGCCTCCTCCTCATTTCTCATGTTTGAAATTGTCTCAGATAAATTCCAAGGTGATTTCTCCTTTTCATAGCTGTCCGGTTGGTCCAGGAGAAGCAGAATCAGCTATCCTTACTAATGAGTTAGCCCTGTGAATAAACACTACTCCAGAGCAGGAGCAAATAAACAAACACTTCCTCTTGACAAAAAAAAAGTGTGAACCCAAACAATATATGATATATGAGCCAGACAATCTGAATCCTTTTTTCCATATTTGCCCCCAAAGCAGCACTGAGGTACATTTTAACATTGGTTCTGAACTGGTGTGGAAATTTATTCCATTTTCACCTGCCCTTCCCCCCTTCCTTTTTTCCCCCTTTTCTTTTCCTTGCTCCTTTATCCAGTGCTTTAGGTTGTTTTATAACTGTATAAAACTGTATCTGCTCAGGTGATGGGAAGGTGCAGGTCATCTGTATATCTTGTTCATGCTACTGCCTAATATTCTAGGACCTTTGTTCTGTGTCAGATGAAATCTTTCCTATCACTTGTAATAATGCATTATACATTGTAATTACTTCAGTTCAGCTAACTGTGCACATATCCCTGATCAAGCAGTTAGCAACAGCATCAGTTATATATCTGGAGAAAAAGAATAGTAAAGATTCCCTGGAGTGGAGCTTAAATGTAGACCGCGATGCATCATTTTCTTGGCATCCGTACAAAACTAGTGTTTGCTTTCTTTCAAGATTTTTGTTTTGTTTTGTCCCAATCTACAGTCTATCGCCCTAGGATTTCCTCAAGGCATCCTGTCTAAGTATTAGGACTGACTTTGCTTAGCTTTTTTGAGATCAACCAAGGTCAGCTAAATATTTCCATCTGCTCTGATTATATATTAAAGGGGAAAGTTACATCCAACACATCACTTTCTTTGCCAGAAATCTTTTGTTTTTGTATTTTTGCTTATTTTCTTTCTGTCATCTAAATTTGGGGACTGGACTTTGAACATAGCTCAATGTGTATAGCATTCATTAGGTATATGATTCTCATTCAAGTTAATATATATGGGCACAAAAATACCTTCCTGTCACGTATGCCACAGTTAGATGCATGCAGCACTGCTATCTTAGAGAAAATTGCCAAGGCCAAAAACATTTCTGGGAATTTTGTCATAACATAAAGTGAACAAATTAATCCATTTCCCTGTGGTTCCAGTCCTGACTCATAACTGTTTTAGTAATAAAAATATATAAGTCCATGTCAACTTCAAATTCAACTACTCAATCATCCTAGCCATATAAGTAAGCCCAGATTTAATCAAAAATTGTTTCTTTCTACTTGGAGCCAATATAACCTTCCTGTATATGATATTTCACAGCTGAGGTACAATCGGTGAAATCCTATTTACAAGTGCAGGAATGCAAAATTTCATGTATTGGTAATATAGTAGAAATATAGGCCTCCTCAGAAGAACTCTGATCATACTGTTCTTTTCAAATCAGATTGTGCCAGAATAAGGAAAATACCTTCTATTGTTTTGTCCTGTGATCTCCCAGTCCTTGAAATTTTACTTGTAGCTGATAACCCAAGCCTGGGAAATAGCTAAGAGAAGAATGAGATAAGGTTTTGTGTGCTTTTTTTACATAGTGTCCCTCATAAGGACAGAAGTTGATATGAGTTATAGAATTAACAGAAAACTAATAGCATTCGGAGATGGACTCAGGTTGGCAAAAGAAAAAAAAGGCTAACTAGTAAAAAAAAATAACCAGGCAGTTAAAAAAACCCTCATATCATCAGAGAGGAGGGCAGCCAGCAAGGGTTATGTACATCTAGCACAGATATTCAGAGGAAAAAGAAACCAAAAAGACCAAAAATAAGATCAACTGTACACTAATTGCTAGGGGTTGCCAGCTGAGTTTAATTAACGTCCTTGATTAACTCTTTTGGAAATTCAGTACAGTTACATGTTAAAGTAAGCACAGCATCGTTTTAGCAGTACTACTACTGTCAGAGAGTTAGTTAATTTTCTGAACTGTAAAGCAGTTAGGTCATAAAATAATTTACTACATTTCTTTGAGAAAAGGAATGGAGAAGTTGAAGCTTTCTGTGCATTAGCTGAATCCATTTGCATAAATATCTAGCTAGAAGAGTCAATATATTTCTATCCTTTTTATGCTAAGAATAAAAATTAGAATGACATATAAGAAAAGACCTTGCATGCTGTATTTTGCCTTATTAATCTTTCATGACACAGACTCTAGGACTACATTAATTGCATTTTAACATTATTTTAAGGTTGATTATTTCTTTTACTTTATGTGTTAATATTAAACATGCAGTATTGCATTTGTTAATTCTGCTATGCCGGGATTTGTTTTAACTGCATTACTGAGCATCCTGATTCATGCATAACACTAAGCCATAAATTGGTGATAGAAACCAGAATGGCTGGGGTCACACAACATTTTAACTTAACACAAAATGGTGGTTCAGTGCAATGTGTGATCACCATTAGTACCAATGGCTAAAACATAATCATAATAACACAAAACAAGCAAAATGAAGGAAAGGATATAACATTAATAATGTAT
>JANHFK010001562.1:23327-36065 GCA_036250565.1 Sibynophis collaris
CAGAAAAATGTGACTTATAAACATTTTTCACGGTTAATTACTGTTGCAGCATCCCCATGGTCCGGTGATCAAAATTGTCTTATATTTATGATGGTTGCAGGCTCCCATGCGATCCCCTTTTGCACCTTCTGACAAACAAAGTCAATGGGAGAGGCTGGATTTGCTTAATGACCATGTGATTCACTTAACAACTGCAGTGATTCAATTAACAATTCTGGCAAAGAAAGCTCGTAAAATGGGGCAAAACTCACTTAACAACTGTCTTGCTTAGCAGCAGACATTTTGGGCTCAATTGTAGTCATAGAATAGAATAACAGAGTTGGAAGGGGCCTTGGAGGTCTTCTAGTCCAACCCCCTGCTTAGGCAGGATATGCTAGTATACACCCTACACCACTTCATAAATTCATAAATTGAGGACTATCTGTAAAAGTCCGATTGAGTTCTGTAGGAAAAATATTATCGCTTCAGGGAGAATTACTACAGAGATAGAGAAAGATTAATACTACAGATAGAGATAAACCAGCCATAAAGCAACATGTTAGCAATACAACATAGAAAGAGAAGAGATTATAGTGAAATTAGGCTTTAAAGAAAATAGTGTAGATAAAAAGCTTAAAGGAAATAGTTAAAATTGATTGATTATGTACCGCCAAGTTGGTGCCAACTCTTGGATAAGCCAAATAGATAGATTTTCTCCTACCTCCAAACATTGCTTCTATAAATTATAAAGAATTAAGTTGGAAGGGACCTTGGAGGTCTTCTAGTCCAATCCCCTGCTCAAGCAGGAACCCCTGTACCCGTGATGGCAAACCTATGGTACTTGTGCCACAGCTGGCATGCAGAACCGTCTCTGCGGGCATGTGAGCCGTCGCCGACCTCAGCCCCACTGTGCGGGCGCACATGCGCCTTCCGCCAGCCAGCTGAATTTTGGGATGTGCAGGGGCGGGGTGAATGCAGGAGACATGCATGTAGGCACGGGGGGATAGGGGGCGGCGCGCATGCACAGGGGGAAACGCAAGGGGAGCGATGCACACACCCCCACACAATGTTTTTGGGCCCAGGAGGTTGCAGGGAGGGCCTTCAGAGCCCAGAGGAGGCCGCTTTTGCCCTCCCTGAGGCTTGAGGAAAGCCTCAGGAGCCTGGGGAAGGGGGAAAATGGGCCTATAGGAAGTACTGGAAGTCTGAAAACTGGCCCGTTTCTGGCATCCAGAGCCCATGGGAAGCTGTTTCTGCCCTCCCTGAGGCTCGAGGAAAGCCTCTGGAGCCTGGGGAGGGCGAAAAACAGGTCTATTGGAAGTACCGGAAGTCCAAAAACAGGTCCATTTCTGGCCCCTGGAGGGCCTCCGAAGCCCGGGGGAGGCCACTTTCGCCCTCCCGGACACTCAAGGAAAGCCTCCAGAGCCTGGGAAGGGTGAAAAATGGGCTAAAATGTTTGAATGCCACCCCTCGCATGTGCGGACAGGCAGGCAAGCATGGGGGCTTGTATGCTCATGCGCGGGGCCCGCATTGCATTATGGTTCCAGCATGGACGTTGTTGTGCACACGCAGTCTTTTGGCACATGAAGAGGTTAGCCATCACTTTCCTATACCATTCTGGACAAATAGCTATCCAATCTCTTCTTTAAAAACTCCAGTGATGGAGCATTCACCACTTCTGGAGGCAAGTCATTCCACTGATTAATTGTTCTCACTGTCAAAAATTTTTCCTTAATTCTAGGTTGCTCCTCTCCTTGATTAGTTGATCCGTTGCTTCTTGTTCTGCCTTCAGGTGCTTTGGAGAATATGTCGATCCTCCTTATTTCTGTGACAGTTTTTCAAATATTGGAAAACAGCTCTCATGTCACCCCTGGTCCCTCTCTTTATTATACTGGACAAACCCAAATCTTGTAAACGTTCTTTGTTGCTCTTCTATGCAATCTTTCCAGAGTCGTTTTTGTATTATTATATAACCTTGTTGCTGGTTGTCCTCTTCTTCTCTATCCATCCACCTTTCCCAGCATCAGAACTAGATCTTTAAGTTGTTTGATTTGTTGTGTGCCATTAAATCAAGATTGATTTTGAGCGACATTGTAGATTTTTTCCAGGATGATCTGTCCCCAACCTGGCCCTTCAGGTCTTCCAACAACACACCCATCACTGATGTAAACTAAGTTCATCTCCCTTGATGCTGATCCTTCTTTTCTCTTTCCTTCCACCTTTTCCAGTATTACAGCCTTCTCCAGAGAGCCAATTGTCCAAAGTAGGTTAATTTGTTCTGGAGTTAAAATAGAAAACATGTTTTATTATTAAGATTCATTTCTACATTAGTCTTCAGCTTGATTTCTTCTAATTGTGCATTTCTTTTAGTTATTCATTTGTGTAAAATAAAAGACTTTCCCTTGTTACCGGGGGAAGAGATTTAAAAAATAAAACCAATCAATAGTCCAAATTTCCAGTGCTTTGTATCTATTGAGTCTAGGTCACAATCTAAGCTGGTTACTCAGCCTTGAAATCAGGAGACTATTAAATACAAAGCAATTAATCTCATTTGTTTTAATTAAAAGTTCAAAAGTTGAAATGCAAAAAGGGAAGGAAAGAAAGAGAAAGAAAGAAAAAGAAAGAAAGAAAGAAAGAAAGAAAACAAAAAATCAGATCTTTTATTTGAATACATTCTGTGTGCCAGAAAAGGTGCTCCCAGACTCCTCCTGATTTCGGGCCCACATTGATTAACACAACTCTCCTAAAACCTAATATTGTATATCCTTGCAGCAGACAAAAATGTAGTTTGCAATATATCGCAGTATAATCTGTGATTAAAAAAAATGTTTTTACCATACTGGCAGGCTGTTTCCAATTGCAAACCCGTTTTCTCTTTGGTTTCTAGTCCCAGGGAAACCGATCCTGTCCGTGTATCCCACCCATGAAAACTCACTCCTGGTCAAATGGGAACCCCCTCTGGAAGCCGAAAGCCAAGTGCTGGGTTACCGCCTCCAGTTCGGCCGCAAAGACGTCGACCCGCTGGCCACTCTGGAATTTGCCACCCAGGAGGACAAATATACCGCCACCCATGTCCACAAAGGTGCCACGTACGTCTTCAAGCTGGCCGTGAAGAGCCGTGCTGGCTTTGGGGAGGAAGCGTTGGAAGAAATTACCATCCCAGAAGATGTGCCGAAGGGTTACCCTCAGATTCTCGAGGCGAGCAACATCACCTCCAGATCGGTCCAGGTCAAGTGGCTGCCCCCCGTCTTAGCCGAGAGGAACGGTGTCATCGTCAAGTACACCGTAGCCTACCGAGAGACCATCTCTTCGGGAAACCCCCAGGAGAAAGATCTCCCTCCCTCTCCAGAAAACTCATACATCCTGAACGGTCTCAAGCCCAACACCGCTTACGATGTTAAAATCCGAGCACATACCAGTAAAGGTCCTGGGCCGTACAGCCCGACTGTTCAATATCGGACAGTCCTTCTAGATCAAGGTAGGACTTGCCAGTTTCTGCCCCAAGGGTCTCTCTCTGAATCCTGGGAGGCAGAGAAGCCAAAACCTAAACCAAAAAACAGCTGTAGCCCTAAACTCCTCGCCGGCTTGAAGATGGCGTGTGAGTACGTTAAAAAAAAATCAAACCAAGCAGGCTTTTAAAAACAATTAATCATAACAAGGCAGGTGGTTTCCCTTTGCCTTCGGCAGGTAAGTCTTTTTTTCCTTTTTCTGCTAAAGTCCAGTCCAGGCAGCCTCTTGATTGACAGCTGGGCGGAGCAGTTGCCATCACAGGTGGGCGGAGTTTTTTCTTCAGCTTTTGCCCCCCTCCCTCTCTTCGATCTCTTTTTATTTCTTTTCATTATTATTATTATTATTATTATTATTATTATTATTATTATTATTATTATTATTATTTGCAAGCTGGTCAAGGAGAAATACACCTATGCAAACCAATTTTTTAAACAACAAACCTGCACGATTCCATGCACAGCTTCTGTCCTCAGCAGCCAAACAGGAGAATTTATAATTGATTTTCATTGCACTGGGATGCATTGTAAGGGGATCATTGGGATCATAAGATTATTATTTTTTTTGGTAGTGTAACAGGGTGGATAAGAGTTTTCACGAGGCACAAATGGCCAGCGGTGACTTTGAGGGACTGGAGTATCATCTAGTGTGTAGAAAACGTGTCTCCGTTGATGAAATTCCAAATTCTGCCATTTTCACTCCGAGTCGCCTGCTCCGCCCTTTGCTGACTGTTTTTCTTCCCCACAGTTTTTCCCAAAAACTTCAGAGTGAAAATGGTCACCAAGACATCGGTACTTCTGGGCTGGGAGTTTCCTGAAAATTACAACTCCCCTATTTCATACAAGGTAAATGTTTAATACAGGGGTGAAATCCAGCAGGTTCTGGAGTGGCCCCAGAGTGGGGAGGGAATGGAGATTTTGCAGTATCCTTCCCCTGCCAACGCCTACCAAGCCACATCCACAGAACCGGTAGTAAAAAAAAATTTTTTGATTTCACCACTGGTTTAATATCAGTGTCTGCTAGAAATCCTTGAAAAGGGGGATCCTGCAACAGAGACAACTTGGTCTGTTGATCACTTGCCCGATTGCCTCTATTATACAAAAAGGATTTCCTTTTGTATCCCATTGTGCTGGGATGTCATGACATGCAACCTACTTTTGTCATCGGCCTTGTTTTGAAAGGTTATTCGATGAAAACTATTACTTTGGAATAATTTTTTGAATAAACTTTTGATTGAATAATTTTGACCGAATACATTTTTGGATACACAGTATTTTGCTCAAAAATCTGTCACAAGAGAAAAACTGCGCCCTCTTCCGAAGCAACCTAGATCATTTTCAAACAAATTATCCCTTCAGAAATTACTTCTTTCTTCCTGCTTAATTGAAATCCGTTTAGTTAAATTAGGGAATTTGCTGCTATGCAACATTGTAATGACAAAAAGATTTGGACAGCTGGAAAAAATCCACAGAGGCTAACATTCTCAATGGCTACCAGGCATAATAGGCATAAATGATTTGTAGGATTTCCCAAACATGTCAATGAAAACAATGAAATGCTGCTGTGGAACATAAATAGAACGATGCCATGTGTCCAGATTCTATTTGTGGGGTTCCTAGATGCATCTGGTTGATTACTGTGGGAAATATAGCAATCCTCAACTTATAACCAAAATTAAGCCCAAAATTTCTGTTGCTAAGAGAGACAGTTGTTAAGTGAGTTTTGCCCCATTTTACAACATTTCTTGTCACAACTGTTATGTGAATTAATGCAGTTGTTAAGTTGTTAACATGGTTGTAAAGTGAATCTGGCTTGCCGATTGACTTTGCTTGTCAGAAGGTAGCAGAAGGGGATCACATGACCCCGGGACACTGCAACCGTCATAAATACGTACCAGTTGCCAAGTGTTCGAATTTTGATCACATGACCCTGGGGAGGCTGCGACAGTCATCAGAAAAACAGTCAAAAGTCCCCATTTTCAGTGACTATAATTTTGAACGGCCAGTTAACAAACTGATGTAAGTAACAGAACAGAATAACAGAGTTGGGAGGGAACTTGGAGGTCTTCTTATCCAGGGGTGTCAAACTCGATTTCATAGAGGGTTGCATCAGAGTTGTGTTTCACCTTGGAGGGCTGGGGTGGGCGTGGCCAGGGTGGACGTGGCTAGTTCAACGTCACTCGTATTGGGGGCGCCTGTGGTAGCCTGAGCGTTCTGCCAGTGAAAACAGGCTCCAAAGCTCCGTTTTCGGCTGCAACGGCCTCCTGCAACCTTCTGCCAAAACGGAGTGGGCTGGTCCTTTGCTGTTTCCAGGGCAGCTCCATAGGCCGGATCTAAGCACCCCATGGGCCAAATCCAGCCCCTAGGCCTTGAGTTTGACATCCCTGTTCTAGTCCAATCCCTTCCTCCGGCAAGAAACCCACAACTTCTGGAGGCAAGCCATTCCAATGATTAATTGTTCTCACCATCAGGAAATTTATCCTTAGTTCTAAGTTGCTTCTCTCCTTGATTAGTTTCCATCCGATGCTTCTGGTCCTGCCTACAAGGACTACCTTAAGATGAAGATTAATGTTGGTCTTATATAGCAGGATTCTTTGGGGGTTTCTTACATGGCCCCAATTATGTTTCTTCCATGCTCTCTTCCTCCATTTCTCACAGATCCGTCATGAAAACACCGGCCAAGAGATTGAGGTGGGTGGGAGTGCCACCAAGAAGCTCATCACCAACCTGAAGCCACAAACATCTTATCGATTCTCCCTCGTGGGCCAGAGAAGCGAGAAAGGAGATCTTCAGCAGAAAGTGATGGTGTCCACTGCAGGCAATATGCTAAGCAGAAAACCAGAGGTGTCTTACCGACACGAAATAGATGGCAACGTGATGGTGAATCTGCCAGATGTCAGGACTTCAGACTCCCCAGTTCAGTATGTATACACTGGGGGACCCCATTTGAGTCTGGCTACACAGTTGATATTTCTCTCTCAGTATTTTCATTTGGCCTTTCCATATGAAGGTGGTCAAGGTTCAGGAAGCTATCAAAGCATACGAACCATGAACCATTCAGTTATAAAACACAGAAAGAATCATTTAGAGCTAGACCCAGACATTTTCACTGTCTGCACCTAAACTTCTTTTACAACCTGGGCCAGTTTTGTTGGGGTCTAGAACAACTTGCTGCAGCTAACTCGCAACAGCCAACTCACTGCAGCACAGCTTGCCATGGCCAACTCATCACAAGACAACTCGCCATGGGACAAGAGTTACACTAATATTGAAAAAAATGGTGGAATAGAATCATTGAAGAAAGGTTGCAAAAGGAGGGACTAAATGAAATGTGAATGACAAAAATAACATAATGTTTTAATTATCTGAAATAATTGTTGAATTTTCCCACAATGAGTTGTTCCATGGCGAGTTGACTGTGGTGACTTGGCCGTGGCAAGTTGTCCCATTCTGGTTTTGCTGTCTGAACAACCTAAAACGTGTTATTTATTGAAATAAAATGCCAGAGGAAACCTTTCTAGGATTAACTAGAAATCCAGTGGGAATTTTGTAAGCTAGAGCCCACAGTCACTGAGCTAGGAGACAATTATTTTTCACCATTGGTGAGACAGCCCAATACATGCTTCCTACTTTGAGTCTTATCTCCGTTAATCACATTTCCCATCTAGATTAGCTGTTCTCCTTCATTGTCTCTTTCTTTTAATCTATTTTCTGGCCTGTTTTTCTTTCTTCTTTTGATTATTAGAGCATATTACATTGTGGTGCTACCCTTGAAGAAAACTAAAAGTGGCCAATTCCAAAATTCATACCATAGTCCGGAAGAAATGGATTTAGAAGAGGTAAGTGGGGATTTGCCATGAAAAAGTCCTAAGAAATTTCATCTTGTTTCATTTTTTGAACTTGTAATTTCCTTAGTAGATCCTGGGAATGCTGTAGATGTTATATATCTTCACCGGGGGAAAAGCATTTGACAATGAACCCTACAGAGAGCCTTCTAATTAACAAAGTAATCCATGATAAGCTAGGTGGCATAACTGTTATTGGAACTGTAATGGGTTCAAAACTTATCATCTAAGTCAGGGGTCTCCAACTTTGGCAACTTTAAGACTTGTGAATGTCAGCTTGGCAGGCTGAGGAATTCTGGGAGTTGAAGTCCACAAAGTTGCCAAGGTTGGGGATCTTTGGTCTAAGTTACATTTACAAATGTAAGATGACAGAAGTGGCCATCTAAAATTAAACAAATCAGTACAGTTCAATGAATCATGCCGCCATTAAGTGAATCCAGTTTTCCTTGTTGACTTTGCTTGTCAGAAGCCAGCTGGGAAGGTCGCAAATGATGATCACATGACCCCCCCGGGGACGCTGCAACCATTATAAATATATGCTGGTTGCCAAGCGCCCAAATTTTGATCCGGTGACTTGGAGATGCTGCGGTGGTTGTAAGCGCAAGGTTCAGTGTCAGTTGTTTTTTTCAATGCTTGTAAGTTTGAATAGTTGCTAAATGAATGGTCGTAATTCAAGGACTGCTTTTATTTATTTATATTAATACTTAGCCATCTTGGCTCACCTAGATATCCACCTTCTCCTTTTCCAGCTAATTCAGCAGATCTCAAGGCTGCAACGGCGAAGCCTCCGCCATTCCCGTCAGCTGGATCCCCACAAAGCATACATCGCAGCCCGTTTCCACATCTTGCCCCCTTTCTTCCTCCTTGGGGATATGAAACGCTACGACAACTTCGAAAATAAAGCCCTGGAGGCCGGACAGAAATACGTTGTTTTCGTTTTGGCCGTTCTGCAGACCAATGAAGCCGTGAGTTCCCTTTGTTTCTCCCCACTAATTCTTAGGGCCCCTTTAAGAGCCTGAGTGGGTTAAGATCGATCTTCTTTCAGTGGAGATCAGAAACAAACAAGCTTCTTGTTGTGATGGGTCCTCTTCTGTGTTTTTATCGCTTTTGTATGAATGATATTAATTTACCGTGCTCCGAATAAAAACAGCCAAAAAATATTTTGAGGAGCAGTGGAAAGCAATAAGATGGTATGATTTCTTACAATGAATATCTTAGAAAGCATTCAAAGTCAATATCCGTAAAGCCCAAACATAGAAAAGTAATAAGCAACATAAAGTACAAAAATAAAAAATGACGTGCATCGAAATTTCTCCAACACTGCAATAATAGAGCAAGAGCATAAAAGGCTAAATTAAATTTGAACGCGACTGTCCTACCTACTGAGATCACACCACCCATTCGGGCAGGTCAATTAAAAATGTAGAAACTGTATTTACTCAGCAGGCTGAATTTATTTAACATTAACCTTGTGGTTTGGGGTTCTTTTTTTCTTTTTGCTTAGCATTTTGCACAGGCCTAGCTGTTTTGTCTAATTATATACAAACTCAGAAATGAGTCAGTTTAATAACCAGTTTAATCCCCAATGAGAAGACAAAAGGAAATAGCAATAGCACTTAGACTTATATACCGTTTCACTGTGCTTTCCAGCCCTCTCTAAGCCGTTTACAGAGTCAGCATGTTGCCCCCAACAATCTGGGTCCTCATTTTACCCACCTCAGAAGGATAGGCTGAGCCTGGTGAGATTCGATCTGCCAAATTGCAGGCAGCCGGCTGTCAGCAGAAGTAGCCTGCAATATTGCAATCTGCCACCACTAGCACCACCACTGCTCCTCCTTTACAGCAGGGATGGGGAACTATGGTCTTTTATGACTTGTGGACGTCAACTCCTAGAATTCCTGAGTCATCTATGCTCAGGAATTCATTCATAAAAGGGCCATAGTTCCCCACCTCTGCTTTACACGCTTGTTGTCCTTGATTTCTGTTTCAGGTGTATGCTGCCAGTCCCTTCTCTGATCCCATCCAGATGGACAACTCTGATCCCCAGCCCAAGATTGAAGGAGAGGAGGGGCTGATCTGGGTGATTGGACCGGTTTTAGCTGTAGTCTTTATTATCTGCATTGTTATTGCAATCCTCCTGTACAAGAAGTAAGTGGGAGTGTCCATTTCTTTGGCTTATGAGGATCCGCTTCCATAGGCAGGGCTATTCCTTGTCTTCTTTTTAAAGCAGATTTCTTTCCCTTGAAGGACTGTGTCTCCTTGGGCAAAACAATCTAACCCCGAGACCCAGTTTGGTTAAGTGGTTAAGGTACAGGCCAATCACCAGGAGACAGTGAGTTCTAGTTTAGCCTTAGCCATGGAAGCCAGTTGGGTGACTTTGGGCCAATCACCAGGAGACATTGAGTTCTATTCCTGCCTTAGACCTCAAAGCCGTCTGGGTGATTTTGGCCAGGTCCATCTCTCAGTCCAGCCCACCTCACAGGGTTGTTGTTGGAAGGTGTATTCAGTATGTCTGCCACCTTAAGTTATTTATAAAAATAATAAAGGGGGATATATAAATAAATGAAAACCCTTATTCTAAACTCAGACTTTACCAACCTGGTGTGCTCCAGACATGATAGTTGGGGGGGGGGGGAGAGGAGCCGGAGAGAGCTCTAACCCCAAACATCTGGAAGACATCTTGTGAAGAACAACTGATGTCGACCAGAAATATACCTAGGAGGCTGAACTTCCAAAAGTGATCATCAGCTTTGAACTGGGAAGGTTCCTGAGCTATTAGAAGGTTTAAGA
Source organism: Sibynophis collaris (assembly GCA_036250565.1). NCBI lineage: Eukaryota > Metazoa > Chordata > Lepidosauria > Squamata > Sibynophiidae > Sibynophis > Sibynophis collaris. The sequence goes on from JANHFK010001562.1 coordinate 33,445, forward strand.
ATAACCGAGAATCTCCCAACTACCGTCTCATATTATGTCTTCTTCTTTTTTTTCCCCCCTCACTCCCTTTTGTGCGTCCCTGGACAGCAAACCAGACAGGTAAGAGTAGGGTTTTTTGTTTCTGTTTTAAATGCTTGTTGTCTCTTTTGATGCAGTTGAAAATCAGGAATACCTCTGAAAACTGGAGAAAATAAAGTGGAAGAGACAAGCCCTTTTACTTACTGGCCTATCACTGGCAGTACAACTACAAACCAATTTTAATTCTGAAATAGACAGGGGACAATTAAAGATAAATAAAGATAATTGCCAGAAAGAGGGCTGAGGCAGCTGATAGCACTCCTTTACATCTGTACTATAGAGCTTAACCTCGTGGCTTCCAAATTTACGTGGGTGACCTGTTTTATGCCTCTATTTCGGTGTTAAATTGAGGACTAATTGTGCTGAAAAGACTTAATTTTCTTGTGTTCAGCACAGTTTTTAGTTTTAATATATCATTCCTCCTGCTACCAGACGTCCAATGATTATTCATTCAAAAAAAATCACACATATGGTATTTATTTGTCTAAAGTTGAGCATCGTTTGCCCGATTAAACACTCTAGGTTCCAGCTGTGTGCGATAGTTGTTGGGACTTGATTCCCCTTCTCTTGACCCATCGACTTCTTTCCTGCCTCCTCCTGTTTTCTCCCTCCAGCAAACGCAAAGACTCCGAGCCACGGATCAAGTGCTTGCTGAATAATGCTGAGATCACCCCTCATCACCCCAAAGACCCCGTGGAGATGAGGCGCATCAACTTCCAGACGCCAGGTAACCAGCTTCATGCCATCCTCCTTTTTTTCCTAGATGGCTGCATGCTTCTGACACCACTTTATGCCCTGGCGAAGTTCTGTTCGCAAAGACACACGCATGTGTAATTGTATATCCGGTGAGATATCGGTGGTATAATTCAGTTTCGAGACAACGTGCTCTTTATGTAGACCAACTGACTAACAGGGAAAATCTCAGTCCGTTTTATTCAAGACGGGCTTGAAAAAAATCTGGAATAGCTGGATGAGGCTTTTGGTGGGTAAATGGACCGCCATAATTCATCATTATTCTCTTTGTGCTAAATAAATTAGGCTAGGTGGTGAAATCTGCACATTTTTTGTGACTTTGCTCAGTGGAATAGAGAGAATTTGCTTGGTAGAATAGAAAGAATTTAGCTTTGCTTAGCAGAGAAGGAGCTTAGGTGATTAACTAATACATTGATTTAAAACAATGCCCGTTTCAATTGATTTAAAATGGTGGCCCTCTTAAAAAGCGTTTAACTCATTTTTAACGCAAGTAGTCTTTTTTTAAAAAAAAGAAAACTTGCAGCTGGAAAGGATTTTACAAGAAGCTTTCCTACTTGCACACGGTTATGTGAACGAGGAAAAAGGGGGGAATGCTTCTTATAATATTTTTTCACCACAGGTAGTCCTCGATTTACGACCACAATTGAATCCAAAATTTCCATTGCTAAGCAAGGCCGTAGTTAAGCGAGTTTTGCTCCCATTTTACAACCTTTTTTTTTTTGCTACAGTTGTAAAAGGAATCACTGTAGTTCTTAAGTGAATCATATGGTCATTAAGCAAATCTGGCGTCCCCCATGGACTTTGCTTGCCGGAAGCCAGCTGGGAAGGTCACAAATGGTGATCCTGGGATGCTGCAACTATCCAACATACATCCCATGGCCAAGTGCCCGAATTTTGATCATGTGACCACCGGGATGCTACAACTGTGTGAAAACCAGTCAAAAGTCACTTTTTTCTGTGCCAGTGTAACTGAATGAATGGTTGTAAGTCGAGGACAATCTGTATGACATTTCATGAAACAGCTGTGGACACCATGGGAGAAGCAGTATTTCCACTTTTGAATTGATGGAAAAGGAACTGTTTCTTTGCACACCTGCATAAAATAAATGTGGTGTCCAGGATATTTCCACACAAACAGTTGGTCGTAAGTGTGTGGACAGGTGTCTTGGAAGAAGATGGGCAGTGTAGTTCCAGGCACAAATAGTTTAGGGCAAGGGACTAGGGGAAAAAGAGGAAGATCCTAACATGCCAAGAGACAGCTGACTGGATTGGATTGGTGGGATAGGCTCCCCTGGATTCTATTGAAGGAAGGAGGGCAGAGAATCCAGCTTTGCCTTATTCAGCCTACGCAGTTGCCATTTTATCTGAAACTGCAAATAACCCAAGTGTTTTTATCTCATTTTTGGAGCATAGTGATTGGTTCTGGTTTCAAAACAAAGCTGCCTCCTGTTTTGGGGCCATGCCTTCCTCTTTTGCAAAGGAAGCATTTCCTTCCTCCCTCTCTCCCTTTTTTCTATTTCATTCCCTCTTCCCTCCTTCCCACTTTCTTCTGTCTATGTATTCTTCCTTCCTTTGTTCCTTCCTTGTATCTTTCTTTTCCTTCCTTCCTTCAATCTCTCCCATCCTTCCTTTCTTCTGTTTCATTCCTTCTTCCCTCCCTCTTTCTTCTTTCTATATATCCTTCCTTCCTTTGTTCCTTCTTGCTTTGTATTTCTTCCTTCCTTCCTTCCTTCCTTCCTTCCTTCCTTCCTTCCTTCCTTCCTTCCTTCCTCCCTTCCTTCCTTCCTTCC
>JANHFK010001565.1:25297-38035 GCA_036250565.1 Sibynophis collaris
TTTTCATAATATAGTAATGCATACAGTCTTTAAACAAACATGATGTTCAATATAAATTTCACCTCTCACAATTATATGCAATTATATAATCCTCAATTTAATAATTCATTAACACACCCCTCCTTCTTTATTTTCAGTTTCTAACCATCTTCGCTTGTTCTAACTCCCCCTCTTGGTAAGTGTTCCCTCTTGTCCCATTCTCTAATTTTCCCCTTCTTTCTTTTAAATTGCATTAATTTTCTATTTCTCCTCATATTTTCTCCTATTCCTCTTCCCTTTCTTTTTCTCTGTGGTTTCTTTCTTGTTATGTGATCTCCTCTTATCATTTCCCTTCTTTCACTGCTAATCTCAGTGTGATTCTTCTGTTTTTTATTTTTCTTCTCAACAACTCTCTGCTTGTTTTTAATTATATTTCTGTCTGATGTCTTTTTTATAGTATATTTCTGTCTCCTTAGTGAATGTCTCTTTCTCCCTGTTATCATTTTTACGCCCTTTTTTCTTCATTATTTTCCTCTCTTTCCCATTGACTTTCCTAATATAATCTTGAGATCCCCCCCCATCATTTTCTTGAATAAAGTTCTCTCTTGCTTCATTTATAGTCTCTTTGATTTGTTCCCTCACTGTTTGGAGTAGCTCTAATATATTTTCAAATTCTGGCCACATGGTATCACTTTGTTGCTTGCTTATCTTTGTCTTCTATGCAAGGCTTACTTGAAGACTTATCTATTTACTTTCTCCAAGGTCAGACAGTTAGAGCCCAAAGTAGCTTTTTCCAACACATTTTTGGATGCAGTTCTTCCTCCCCTCCAGCAGATGTTGATATTATTTTACAATTTCCAGTTAATAGTTTAGTCATTTAATCCTTTTCTTTTAATCAGAATTCTATCCAGGTCTTAATTTCCTCTATTTTCTTGCATTTAATCCAATTTCTTTACTTCAAATTTTGAGCCACAGACGATTCACTGCGCTTTCTGTATTCTGCTTCTTCTTCCTCCCCATTACTTCTTTTTAAGCTCGTCACTGCTTATTAGCGACCAATTCTCTGCCAGGATATCTTTTGAAATGTAGATTAATTCTCTTTGCCTATGAGTCGGTTGAAAGCACTCACCCGGCACAAGTTCTCCTTCTATTTGTCTCCTCCAGCACAATTCTTTCCCGGTTGCCAAGGCTTTGAGCCGACCACAATGACCAGTGCCCTCTCTGTCTTCACAGAGAGCTCCCTCCGACCTCCGAGGAACTTGCCTATTCCTCTTGGTCATTCGAGACACCTCTCCCTGTCCCCCGTCTCACCAGGACGGTTCTGGGTCTTAAAGACCCTCTGATGAAGGTTCGTCTACCTGTTTTTTGCTGAGCTCATCAGAGGTGAGCAAACCGGAAATCCTCATCCTCCATTCATTCTGATCAATCTTATGAAAAAGTTTTTTTTTCCCTAACTAATCAAAAGAGGATAGCGTTAAATATGTCTGCTGTGTATTTGTATATTCAATAAGCACTTTATCAGGGACTGCACTTAATTATACCACTACCAAAACAAACCCACAAAAAATCTGCACTAAAGGAATTAAATCTCTGTCTGATCCCTTGATCACTTACAGCCAAGTCCATTGTCTACTGTTGAGTCTTTTATGTTTTTTTTTAATCTATTCAATCACAGGAACATAAAATATCCAGTGATTCTCCCAAACTCCAATTTTTCATCATAGTGAACTATGCTTCTACAGTATGAATGACTTCTGTCTGTATGCCTGCTGACCAGCTCCCTGACCAGCAGATCAGAGAAAGCCGTAACATTTTTTTTTCCCAAGGGAGATTGATGACATGCTCAATAAATTTTGGCTGAATGTTCAGTTCAGAAGGTTTAGTTTGTGTCTTTTGTAGCAGCCCTCTTACGTTCAATCCTCTGTTAATCTTAATTTGAATCTTTGTTTTGGACATAAATCCTAGTTTTGTTATTTATTAGCAGATTTTGATCTTTTTGAAACCCCTATGTTTGTCTCTGGGAGGAACTGTGCCAGCTTCCCTCAAGTTTAGCAAAGTGAGAAGATAGGGCAGTTTGCAAAGATAGATATCGGTATTCACTGTGCCAAAATTAATGCAAGGAGATTATAGTTCACCCATCCTCCACCCATGAGAATTTCCCCAAAATTCTCTTTGAAAACAGTCTCAAGAATCAATATTTTTTCATCAGATTAAATGTGAACTGATAGAAACTGACCGTGGGGATTTTTCTGCTGTGCATTACTATGTACAATAATTGGGTTCCCAATGGAAAAGGTAGGAGTTGTAAACGTAAGAATAACTGACCTTTTAATTGTTTGGTCTTCTGGAGAAATAATCTCTGTGATTTCTTGTATATTTGTTTATTTAACCTGCTATTTTCAAGTGACCTTTTCAGAGAATGAAGCAATGTGTATGGCAAAGCCAGATTTCTGGTCAGTATTTTTTCTCCTCTTGCATGAGGTTGTAGATAGGCCTTTTCTTGTTCTACCTTAAGGCTCCTGTCACAAAGATCCACATGTAGAAACCTGTATATGATCTTGTTAAAGAGCACTAGAAAAAATAAGGAAAAAGATGCAGGTGGAGAACTCTCGTCCAGTTTTTCAGGTGACTCACAACAGGGTCAGTTTTATTAGTATGATAAAGTACAAAGCTCGGAAAGGTGACTGGGGTGAAGATTAAGAAGCATACCTTAAGCAAATGTATGAAAAGAATGCACAGAAATGTAACCAGTCTTCTCTTGATTCTCTAGTCAAGATAATATTCTGTCAAATTCTCCCAAGGTTATCAGACAATGATTCCAATACTCCTGTGCATACATCAGGGCAGTGGTGAAATCCACTTACCTTCGCTACCGGTTTGGGAACGGGAGCGCACCTCTTCTGCACATGTGCAGAGGGTAAAAAATGGGGCATAATGATGTCCCGGTGGGTGGCCAGAGCCTCCCGCCACCGGTGCTACCGGTTCATGCGAGCCAGATAGATCTGGCCAGATTTCACCACTGCATCAAGGGTCCCCAACCTCCAGTCTGTGGGCTGGCATCGGTCTGCAACATGCTAATAACCAGACCACGCATAACCAGTAACCAAACAAACAAAGCCCCATCTCTAGGATTCCGCTCCGATCTGCGAAAAAACCTCTTTTCTACAGAACCAATCCCTGGTGCCCAAAAGGTTGAGGGCCACTAGTCTACGTTGTGGAAAGACAAGGACATGCAGGGAAATATATGTCTGAGAGATGAATGCAGCAATGTTTAGAGATGGCCAAGAATGATTATGCACTCGGTAGATATCGATCATTCTTTGAACTGTGTATTCTTCCAGCATAGTTGTATTAGGGTGAGTTCATTTAAACAAAGAAAGCTAAACCACTTCAACATAACTTCAGTATAATAGATTCTATTTTTCCTGCACCTTGTTTTCTTCTCCCAAACTCATACACTCTTTCAATGTGCATTTTATACTATATGAACCTCTGAGCAGAAACTGTATAGGTGACAGTTCCTCCTGGCCGCAAAGGAGGAAGCCTCTTTGACCAGTATGGAAACACAAGGTCTAAACCTCTTAGTAGAAAACATTGCTGACAGCTTAACAGTTCTGTTTCAGATAATTAATTAGCCCTGCACATTTTGCATGCTGCAGACCTGAAGCCATAGCAGTACTGTAAGGAAGAGAGAAAGTAGCTTTCCTTGTTCATCCCTTTTTGCTGCAACTGTAAGCGTTACAAAATTGTGCTATGCAAGAGTATAATAGTATAATACAACATCTTGGGATGTTCCAATTTATTGATGTTTTTTTGTGCAATGAAATCTTTAGTTCCACTATATGCATGTTAGAATGCTTCTACACTGTCATAATCCGTCTTCCCTCTGGAGCAGTTTCATGCTATTTCTTAGAAGAAGTTACTGTTGCTCCCTGAAATAAGGAAGGTGAGGAAAGGGAAAGATTAGAAAAGATGTTCAGTTGCTAGTTGTCAAGCCCCATGTAGTTGGCAAACCCAAGAACGGAGAATTAGTTGGACTTCAGAGAAGAATTTCAAAAGCTAGTCAGAGGTAAGAACTAATCTTGAAAACTGCAAAAGGAATTTCCCAGCATTATTTGGGTATCTGAATAATTGCCACTTCGGATTTACATATAGCAATAGCACTTATATACTTCTTCACAGTGCTTTACAGCCCTCTCTAAGTGGTTTTTTACAGAGTCAGCCTATTGCCCCCAACAAACTGGGTCCTCATTTTACCAACCTCGGAAGGATGAAAGTGAGTCAGCCTTGAGCCTGGTGAGATCTGAACTGCCAAACTGCTGGCAGCTGGTAATCAGCAGAAGTAGCCTATAGTACTGCATTCTAACCACTGCACCAATGCAGCTCATATAAAGTAATATATGATTGATCTTGTTTCTCCATGTGCTATTTTGCTCTTTCTCTAGTCTCTAGATTAGTGTGTTCCATCCTAGTGCCCTGATAATTATCATAATTCTTAGCAAGTAAGGCCAATTATGGGAGTCCAATACATTTGGAGACTATTTAAGGGAAGCTGGTACAGACTAAATATAACATATAGTGATGAAATGGTTAGAAACTAACAGCTACACTGTATGCCAAATGAAATGGTATTTCAATATAACATGTTTTTCTCATGTTACTGATTAGTGTGTTTGTAGGGGACAGAGAATGTTTTCCCAATTATACTGTGAAACAATTAATACTGGATTAACTATTGAAACGATTGCTTTTTTCTAGAAAGAAATTGGTACTTTCAATTGCTCTATAACTCTTGATATTACACACACACACACACACACACACACACACACACACACAATTTATGTAGCACATTAAGCCTTAATGAGATTTATTTGGTTTATGGCTTAACGTGATGTATGAACCATGCCAATTATATTTAACCACTTACTAAGACATGAGATTTAGTCATGTGAAGAACTTTTCTACAATTCAGAAGGAAAATGGTGACAACTTCCTGAATACTATATTATATGCAGCTCAAAATCTCGGTATTGTATGTAATTTTACCATAAAATGACACATTAAGGCTGCAGTGCTTTGCCTTCAATTCCAGAAAGGTGCTTCAGCCCAAATGAGTTGCAGAATCCAATCTAAAAGCAGCTTCATCTTTTCTTGGAATCATGCAGCTGCTGTACAGTCATAACATATATTTCATTGCTATCTTAAAAGCATGTCATTATGGGATTCTCTCAAATTGTAGACTAATTACTGCTAACCTAAACAAATGGATCAAGAAAAAAAGAATCTAGTAAGCTTTTAAACTACAAAAGTTTCGTTTCAGAAGAAAAGAAATGCAAATCAGTTTCTTGCCTGAATATGTGTGTTACAGGGTCACAATTCAGCATTCCTAAACAATCCAATACATGCAGAATGAGCTGTTTTAGAAATTGAGACGGTACAGTTAAAATAGAAAATAGAGCTATTTCTGATTTTTGATCTTGAAAAGGTTTCTGAATGAATGTTGTTTAAGATTTTTAAAATGACAAAAAGAAGAACTTTATAGTAAATAGTAAACATGTAGCTTAGGTGTCACATTACATGTTTATATCATGCTTTGTCTAAAGCCACTCACTCTCTTGTTTTCATTTTTCTCCATTTTAGGATCTGCAATGGATACAAGGAAGCTTTTTGTGAACTTTGCCCTTTGCTTAGCATTCTTTCTGGCTTGTGAGGGGAATTCGGAGAAAGGCAATGGATCCTTTTTACACTTTACCTATCTTCTTTATAACACTTCAATCTATGAAAATTCAGCACCCAAAACTTACACGGAGAACTATGTCAAAATGGGTATATACATTACAGACCCAGCATGGGATATCAAATATAAAATCGTTTCTGGGGACACTAGTGGTCTCTTTAAAGCTGAGGAATATATTGTTGGAGATTTCTGTTTTTTGAGAATTAGAACCAGAAGTGGTAACACTGACCGATTGAACAGGGAGTTCAAAGACAAGTATCTTTTAATAATCCATGCCACAGAGAAAACATTTGCCTATGAGACATGGACCAAGGTGCAGGTCCAAATTCTTGACAGAAATGACCTAAAGCCTCTATTCTCACCCCCTTCTTATAAAGTGACAGTCGAAGAAGACACACCTCCGAAAACCACAATTGGTTTGGTCAGTGCCACAGATGCTGATATTGGCCAGAATGCAGAATTCTATTATACGCTAAGTACAAGGTCACAATTGTTTACCATTCATCCCACCAGTGGAATAATCATGAGTACAGTGAGACTGAATGCTACCCACAGAGGGAAGCACCAGTTAAAGGCCTTGGCTGTGGACAGAATGAGGAAGATCTCTGAAGGAAATGGTTTTGGAAACATGGCCAGTCTTACCATTCTGGTGGAACCATCTACCAGGAAACCTCCTGTTATTGCTTCAGTGAAGCCAATCGATTCTGCTGAAGATCTCCTCTATGCTACTTTAAGTGTAAAAACTGATGGCTCAGGATCTGGGGTAGATTCTGTTGATATCGTGGATGGAGACCCAAGAGGGCATTTCAGGGCCATAAGATCATACATGGGAAGTAATGACTTCATGATAGTGTCAGACAAAGAGATCAATTGGAGCAACAGTCCACTTGGTTTCAATCTCAGCTTGCAGGCTAAAGACAAGAACAACCCACCTCTTTTCTCCCAGACTGTATTTGTTCAAATACAACCTTCTAAATATACCTCTGCCAAATTTGAAAAAGATATTTATCAAGTCCAACTCAATGAATTTGCGCCCCCTGGAAGTCATGTTGCCATGGTTCAAATTACTCCAGTTCTCCAAAATGTAAAATATCTGCTGAAACTAAGTTCTGATAGCATTAACTTTAAAATCAACCCACAAACTGGTCTAATAACTACAGCAAAACAAATAGATTTCCATGAACAATCTCATTTTGAATTTGAAGTTACAGCCAGTTATAGACACCTTTCTACCACCGTTATTGTTGACGTTGTTGATTGCAACAATCATGCTCCTACCTTCACCCAATCTTCATACCTCAGTAATTTTGATGAAAATCTGCCTCCTGGCTCAAGTTTTTTTTCAGTAAAGGCTACAGATAGTGATAGTGGGGAGAACGGTTTCGTTACATACAACATAGCCAATCAGATGACGGTTCCATTTGTCATTGACCCATTTACAGGTGTCATATCTACTACTAAATTAATGGATTATGAGTTAATGCAGAGGTGGTATCATTTGCGTATCTGGGCATCAGATTCAGGATCTCCTTTTCGTCATCAGACTGAAGTTTATGTTTCCGTCATTCTGAATAACCTAAATGATAATGTGCCAGTATTTGAGAAGATTAACTGTAATGGAAGCATTCCATGGGATTTACCTATTGGGCACTCCGTGTTCACAGTTTCAGCCATTGATAGAGATGAACTAAATCCCATTAGATATGAAATCAAGTCTGGCAATGAAGGACAGTTTTTTGAATTGAATCCTGTGTCTGGTGTTATTTCCCTTAGAGCACATTTCAAGGATGTCCACTACCATTCATTCCTACCAATCTCCTATGCTCTCAAAATCAGCGCTACTGATGGAAATAATTCTGCATCCCCAGCATGTATAAATATTACTGTGGTCAACCAGGAAATTCCTCACTCTTTTCAATGTGAGGAAACGGGGGTGCTCAAGGAACTGGCTAACACCATAATCCATTTTGCTGACTCCCCATCTCCAGACCACCAGGATGAAGATTCCTCCTTGAATACATATCTTATAAACCATCATGCACCACAGTTTGATGACACCTTTCCACGGTCTATTGATATATTAGAGACAACCCCTGTTAACTCTACAATTGCTCAATTGACACCAATAGACAGTGATGCTGGCTTTAATGGAAAGATGGTCTATGTCATCTCTTCGGGAAATGAGGAGAGCTGTTTTGATATTGACACAGAAGCAGGTCTGCTGCTGGTACTTTCTCCTTTGGACCATGAAAGAACAAGTTTCTATGTGCTTAACATCACAGTATATGATCTCGGCATTCCTCAGAAGTCAACATGGAAATTATTAGCTGTAAATGTTCTGGATGCAAATGATAATGCACCTACATTTTTGCAAAGCACATATTTAATAACTATACCAGAGGACATAAAAATGGGTACAACAGTTGCTGTGTTGACAGCTAGTGATCCTGATACAAATGACAACAGCAGAGTGAAATATTCCTTTCTCTCACACAGTGACAAATTTGCTATCGACAGTGTAACTGGAGAAGTAATAGTGACTGCTAGTCTTGACAGAGAATTGGAGCCTCGGTACATATTAAAAGTTGAAGCCAGAGACCAGCCACAAAAGGGTCATCAACTTTTTGCAATTGCTGATCTGGTTATTTCTTTGGAAGATGTAAATGACAATTCTCCCTACTGTATCCCTGCCTTGAACAAGATGAATGTTCCTGAGGACTTGCCTTTGGGGACTACCCTACTCTTCCTGGAAGCCTTCGATCCAGATGTTACCTCTGAGGGAGAGCTGAAATACAGTCTGATCAGTGATAATGAAAATACGTTTCATCTGAATGAATTTACAGGGTCTTTAACATTGGAAAAAGAATTAGATTATGAAAAAATGGACTTTTATAACCTCTCTGTGAAGATCAGTGATGCTGGGATGCCCTATTCTCTCTCTTCTCTCTGCTACATTGAGATAAATGTTTTGGACATTAATGAAAATCTGCACCCTCCTTCCTTTGATTCTTTTGTGTATGAGGGATCCGTGAAAGAAAACAGCCAAGAAGGGACACCTGTGATGAGAGTAATAGCTCAAGACGGTGATAGAGGAAAAGATGGACAAATCCAGTATTTCATCAGAGAAGGATCTGGCATGGCTCTCTTCAACATTGAAAATGACACAGGTAATAATGGGGCATTGTAGGGGAGAATAGAAGAGGAGTGGTCAAATGATAACTTATTATTTGATCTAAGATTTTGATGTATAATTATTTTCTCTGGTATTAACCATCATAAGCCTTCTTGTATACAATAAACATTGTCTACCTGCAACATAAAATAATTCTGCAGGAGACATATATTATTTGAATGCATGCTTCTTTGTAATATACTAACTAGAATTAGTGGAAGACTATATTATATACAGTTCACAAAAGAACATGTTGGATTTTCAGATGGACCTGATTTTATAGAACATGTTTTTCTTTACTTGTTTGTTTAATGATCAGATTGGATTAGTTATATACCTTGCATTGTATTGGTTAGGATAGATTTATGTCCGCAGAAACTGTATATAGTAATTCTAAAGAAGAACAGTACATTTCCATAGATTAAGTTGCTTTTCAAGAGTTCCAGAAGAGAAGCTCCATTTTAATTCTAAAAGAAAAAAAAAACACCACACACCTTATATTTAATTTTGTTCTTGCCACTGGAAATCATATAATACTCTGTTTCTCTCAGGTCTTATTTTTACCGTGGGGCCACTCGACAGAGAATTGTGCTCTCATTATTGGTTGACAGTACTTGCTGTTGATCAAGGATCAGTCCCCCTGTCTTCTGTGGTTGAACTTTACATTGAAATCAGTGACATCAATGATAATCCACCTCAGATGTCCAGACCTGTCTTTTATTCCTCTGTCCTGGAGAATTCACCAGCCAATACTTCCATCCTTCAAGTTGAAGCTGTTGATCCAGATACTGATTCACATGGAAAACTGACTTTCCACATCATAAATGGAAACCATCAAGGATTGTTTGCTATTAATCCATTCACTGGTAAGTGCTACATCCATTTTTTTAAAAAGGCATACCCAGTGTATAAGATGTGTGCTTTAGTTTTCTATTTTAGCTTTGTTTGCTCACTATTTTAACATTCAAATGCATGTTCATATTGCTTGGGGGAAATGTATACTGTTTTTAGCTTTTAGCTGAGTCCGACAGGAGAAGGGCGGTATAAAAGTCAAATAAAATTTCAAAAATTCAAAAAATTCAAATTCAAAAAATAGCTTAGATTTCTCTGATCATTGCAGAAGGAAGATTAATTAACACAAAAACAAAGTCATTAGTGCTTACTACAACTTCCATTAAGATGAGGTGGTTGTTATCTCATATAATTGTAGCATATTGAGAAATTGTAATTAATCTTGGTTAAATTTCTACGTTACCCATATGCTGCTGTTCTTTAAATTTATCTATTTATGTCTGGCATATTAATTTTAAGACAAAAGTTAATACTGCATTTTCCTAATTTAGCACTGGTCAGATTTGTTTGAATTATAATTCCTACAGTTCATTTTTCCCCCCTTATGGATGTTTTCATTTTATGATGAGTTTGGTAGCTGCCTAGAGCCTTCAGGATTAGGTTTTATTGAAATGAAGAAAACCATCAAATAAAGTCAGCATTGATTTTATCTAGAAATTCTGAGAGTTGTGTCCATATGGTCCAACTCATATGGAGGGTTCTAGTCTGGAGAAAACTATTTGAGGTAGAGGTTAGCATCCTTGTTCCGTGTCAGGACCAGTGACCATGGTGCTACTGCTAAACAACACTGTTTTCCTCTCCTTGTCTGCCTCATGGCTCATCTCACCAGTGGGAGGCATGTTGCTTTACCCATGCTAAGGAGGTTTTTCAGTTTCTTTCAATGTTCTGAAGATGCAAATCATCTTGTAGTTTGAGTCTTAAATGTTTCTTTGCTGAGATGATCACAAAACAGTACTGCACATATTTACTTTGCTTCAACTGTTGTCAGTTGAAATGTCAATTATTGATGACACATAGATAATGGATAAGTAATTTAGTATGTGGCATTTAGTCTTCAATAATCTGTTCCTATATCTAATGCTATATGTTATATCTTTAAATATACTTGATGCTTTAGATATCATGTGATGAACATACATATGATAACCAGAATGTTACCTAACATGATACAGGATGCATCTAAAATTAATATAGTTCAAATGAACCATTACTGATTATGATACTGTGAATAAATTGTGCAACTTGTAGAATTGTACAAGTGATCATCAAAACAGTGAATTCCTAGATTCCTTTTATTTCAGATTTACAAGGGAAGAATATTATTTAACAAAGTTGGCATGCTTCTGTGCCAGTCTTTTCTTTCAATACTGACAACATTGCTTGTTTTTCCCCCTCCACCAATATATGGAGGACTTATCTACAACCAAGAGGCCATATTGGAGCTGTTGAAAGGAGGGTTGTGCAATCTTAAGATGTACCAATTACATGCAATGTGGGGGCAAAGAAAGAAGTCATGGTGCTGTCTAATAGAACTGCTTTTATCACAAAGGGGATTCTGTGCTATAGAATGCTGGCTATCATTCTGCAAAGTTTGGTATCCATTGAAATGAACTCATGAACATATAAAAGAGAAAGTTGTTTGCATCTGTTTGAAACCTGATGCTATACTTGTAACAGTATCTATAAGGTTATCCAGTGCATAGTCAGGTCTATTTTTTTCCCCCATTGCATGTAGCCTCAATTTTTGCCTATTTTAACTATTAAGATCTGGAAGAAATGGACTGATGAGGTGGATCTAGAACGGTGATGGCGAACCTTTTTGGCACTGAGTGTCCAAACCGGAAATTAAGTGCATGTGCGCAAACTGGAGTGTCGGGAACCTGAAGACCAGCTGGCACATGTGTGGCGGCCAGCTGGTCTTCGGGTTTCTGGCACTCACATGAGTGCCGGAGCACCGGAAACCTGAAGACCAGCTGACTGGCACGTGCATGCCTGTTTTTGGGCTGTTTTTTCAGGCTGTTTTGGGGGGCATTTTCAGGCCTGTTTTTTTACTGGTTTTTGGACCGTTTTCCAGGTTGATTTCAGGCTGTTTTCTGGGTTGATTTCAGGCTGCTTTTTGGGCCGTTTTCAGGCCTGGTGTTTTGGCCTTTTTCCAGGCCATTTCTAGGCCGTTTTCAGGCACAACTATTTCCATCTAACATCTGAGTTAAATGAGGTGATGCAGGTCTTTAGGGTCTTTAGGGTCTGGAAGAGTCATGGTGGCGCAGTGGTTAGAATGCAGTACTGCAGGCTACTTCTGCTGACTGCGAACTGCCTGCAATTTGGCAGTTCGAATCTTACCAGGCTCAAGGTTTACTAAGTCTTCCATCCTTCCAAGACCAGTAAAATGAGGACCCAGATTGTTGGGGGCAATATGCTTACTCTGTAAACTGCTTAGAGAGGGTTGTAAAGCACTTTGAAGCGGTATACAAGTCTAAGTGCTATTGCTATTGCTAGAAGCTATAATAGGTTTGTTAAGGACCAATAAACTGAAGTTGACTTCAATAGATTGAAGCTCTGGCTTTGCCTGTCCCAGCAGTTACAACTCATATTAAGCAGATCAGTTTATGCTCCCATTAACTTCACATTAAAACTACCAAAAGATGCTGAACAAAGATATTTCTTGACAATGATTCAGAAACTGTAACTAATGCAGAATGCTGCAGTGACACTATTGTACGATGTGGCTATTGCCCTGTAGAATCCACATATCATATTTTTTGGACTGTAAGACATTCTGGACTATAAGACGCACCTAACTTTGGTAAGAAAAACAAGAAAAAAAATCTGCCTCTGCTTCCCAGCAATTTGCCTCCTTGCAGCAAACAGCCTGATTTAGCACAAGCAGCTGATTGGAGGTTGGATCTGTCTCCCAGAATACCACTGATCAGCTGTTCCAGGCTGCAAGAATTGCCACCGGCCATCACCATTACCACCTATCACTGCCTCCACTCAC
>JANHFK010001565.1:38135-52737 GCA_036250565.1 Sibynophis collaris
GCGGGGTGGCAGCGGCCAACGGGTGGGGGCGGGCGAGTGGGTGGGGCTTCAACAACCTTTTCTCTATAAGATGCACAGACATTGCCACCCACTTTTGGGGTGGGGGAAGTACATCTTATAGTGTGAAAAATACAGTAATACCATACCTAAAATACTGTATTTTTCAGAGTATAAGACATACTTCCCCCCCCCTAAAAGAGGGTGAAAATTTGGGTGCGTCTTATACACCGAATGTAGCCCCACCCACCTGCCGGCCCCTACCCTTCGGCCTCCGCGCGTTCTCTCAAATTGAGCTTTTGGAGGCTGCATTTGCAGCCTCCCAGAGAGCCTCTCAAACAGCCTCCGAAAGGTCCCTTTGAGAGGCTGCCTTTGCAAAGAGAAACTCCTTTGCAAATGGACCTTTTGGAGCTTTAAGAGGTTGCAAATGCAGCCTCCAAAAGAGAGACCATCTCAAGCAGAATTGTTTTTTCTTATTTTTCTCTCCCCAAAATAATGTGCGTCTTATACTCCGAAAAATCAGCTATCTGTGTGTTACAATTCAGATGTCAAGGTTTTAGTAACAATATTTTAAGTCCTTAATGATTTTGGGCTTTGGTGCTTCAATCTCCCAGTATATAGTGCCTGAAAATCACAGAGAAGGCACTCCTACATGTCCCATTGTTGAAAGAAGTATATGGGACAGATATTTGGTACATAATATGTTTTGTAATATATGATAACTGATGTTATCTATTATACATATTATGAGTACTTAGTAAGTTTAATTTTTTCCTAAAAATTGCATTGAATATTTTGTGGAGTTCTAGTTTCGGGGTCCAGCGCATCCTTTGTTTAGTATCAAGTAACTACAGTGACTGCATTCACAAATCACACTAACTTGTGATTTGATTTGGTTTTAATTTACACAATGTGTGAACCCACTCATTATGATTTAAATTTATATGTGTACCCAATCATTATGTTTTGTTCAACAAATTAGACTTCAAAAATCAAAGTTCCATGTTGTGGGAACACCCAGAGTCTTGCAAAATAGCTTGCATATAAATGCTGTAAAATAAGAAAATAAATAAAAGTAGGCACACTGTCATTCTATCCCCATCCAGCAAAGAAGCAAAGCTTTGATCTTTCAGGCAGTCTGAATTTCCAGTTCCTTTCTTTTTGTAAGTTAAGCATTTAGGTTAGCTTCTTGCGTTCCTATATTGTCTTTCAGCTTCCTGGATTTGTATTGTATTTTCCTACAACTTCTTTCATTGGGTACTTCTTGTTTATTTTATTTTTCAGTTAAAATTTGCAGCTGTGGCTGATAAAATAGTTTAACTTTTATCTACTGCGGTTGAAGAAATTGTTTCTTTGTTAGACATCTATTTAACCAAAACATATTCACTCATTACAGTTTGTAAACTGTCTTTTTTCCTATCCATATAGCTTGTTTTTCTGCAGCAAATGTCAACAATGCTAATTGTAAATAATACTTTGCAAATCATTTATTTTAGAATAAATGAGATAGAAGGTGATAATAATGAAATTTCATTTAGTTTTTTAAGAGAAGAAAAAAAAAATGACTGTTTTCAGAATGTGGAGACACAAAAAGTGTTGCAATATGAAGTACACTAGTCGGTGAATTAAAAACCTTTATTCCGTTCTTTTTTTCTCTTCTCCTGTCCCAACCATCTGTATTTTGGGTCTATTGAGCATGATAACTGAACTGTTTCTCTGTTTGCTTTTTATCTACCAAAGGATAGTTTTGTAATTCTTGGGATTCACCCAAGCTTATTAAAACTTCCTTTCTGATTTTAATTTAAACATTTTGGCTGCAACCAGAACTTTCCTGTGTGAATGTTATAGATGGTGTGTCTATGCATGGATTTTCCAACCCCCCACATTGTAATGCATATTTTTTATATTAATCATGTTTACTTAATTAAAATGTTGTTGTATTTTTATTACTTTTATTTTCAGATTTATGTACTGCTTTGAATTGATTATGTGATATGAAATATTAAAGAGCCGCACTCGGAAAATGAATTTGCTGGTAGTTTCAGGATATTGTATAGGCAGCCTGAAATTTTCTAAATATTGTGGCCTACGTTACTTGCCACTGCAAATTTGCATTGCTACATTACTTGCCACTCAGTAAAGCAGAGAGGGTAAAAGAGAGTAAATGGACTCCAGAGGATGGTAGAGGACAGGAAGGCCTGGAGGAACATTGTCTACGGGGTATTGATGGGTCAGACACGACTTCGAAACTAACAACAACAACAACAACAAAAGCAGAGGGAACTGAGGACTACCTGGAAAATACTCCAGGATACTCAACCCTTATCATGTTCAATGGGCAGAAACACAGAGAAATAAATATTTAATAGGGAACAGAAAGATGGTTCCAGTGTTATTAGTTGATGGAATTAAAACGCTGCCTTGAAAAGATTGAAGACTATTTGGATAATAGTAGCATTATAGTTAATAATTGTGAAATTGAAGCAAATTATTGGATGACATAGGATGGGATCATGGTTTTTTCCCCACAAATACTTTTTCTTAACTGTAGTTATTTTGAGGAACAGGGATAGTCTTACTACCCCAACCCAAATATCCTTGCTAGTTTTTGAGATCTTTCAGTATGGTTTTCATCTATGTGAACTAAATAGAAAATGTATCTCATGAATACATGACCCATGCAAACTGACACACAACCTGTTACCTGTAATAGGCTGCCCTTGTGTCCTATGTTTCACCAATGTGTAGGTATGATACTGTGTGAATAAATTAGCTATTAACCGCATGCATGCATTCATGAATATAACATATATTTACAATAGAATTTGTTACAATGAATACCTAAAAGCTGTAATTATTTACCACAATAATTAGTAGTACTAATACACCTAGTCTTAAGCACCTGCACATAAGCATTTTCCACTTCAGCTTGTCATATCACAGTAACTATTTTCTAATTCTGTAGTAGTTTAAAGGTTGTAGTTATAGCTAAAGCATTAGGTGCTATGAAGTTGGAGACAGGATTCTGTGAAGAACTAGTTCTTCTGTTTGTGGCATTAGGACATGAGTTGAAACAAGATCACCTGATATCTGGTACCTATCTTCTATTAAACCCCAAAGCACTGTTTAGTGTTTCAATGAGTTCTTGCTGTTTCTCTGAGCTTTCCAACAATGATGGCATAGTCCCCTCTGCCTTTGGAGCCTGCTAGCACTACCTTTTTCTATGCTTGATGATTAGCCCATACCAGAAATTCAGATTTGGAAGCAAGTTTGAATTTACTTTTTTTGGGTGGGAGGGGGGTTCTTGCTCACACAATCTGAATGTATGCATGCAACCAATTATGAACAAAGAAACAATCTGTTCTTACACACTGGAAAAAATCTGGCCATTAAACCCACTACTCTGATTTAAGATTTCAGAGACTTTGAATAGAGAAGGTATCTCTCTCTCTCTCAGTCATGATGGGATTACAGAAGATAATCAGTGCAAGTTGTTTTGAAAGGAAAATCCTTTCATTAGGAAAATATACTTCATCTTTATTCATAATATGGATATATTGGGATGGGAAAATCCTATTTTTTTTACTCCTTTTTTCTTTTAATTCTAAACTTCTCAAGCTAGGTAGGGTAGTCCTTTTTACTTTTTTCAGGTCTTTTTTTACTTCTACTTTTTTTCCAGAGCTTTTTTTGTTTTCAGGGCTTTGTCCTGAACTCTGCCTTTGCCAGAAGAAATGAAGTGAAATTGAATGTTTTTGGTGACTAACAAGAACAAGGGTGTTCTTGTTCAGGCATGCCCTTGGTTTTCTTTACAGACAAGAAGCAGAAGGAAGGTATTCCACAAGTGCAAGTGTTTTAATACACACACACAAATTCCATTACACATGGACAATATCTGTTTTACAGGAATTGTGCAACTAATATTTATTGAAACACAGTAAAAACATTAAAAACACAACATCTTTAAAAACATTTACATTAATCCGAAAAGTACACTCAATTAAATCTAGTAAAATGAATAAATCCGATTCAGACACAGATCTTCTGATAATATTTTTCAGTGGTGGTGTCCCATGCTCTATAGCTAATATTACCAGTTTATTTGTAATCCCAGTGGTGATAAGCATAAATATGGTTGTTCTGCTCCTTTTGGGATTTTAACAGTGTGCTAAAGGTTATTGCTTAAAAGTGATGATCAGAGCTGAATAGGACAGGTACAGGGCATGTAAGAGATGTCAGTCCAAGGCAATTTTCTGTTTGGGCATTTCCAAAAACAGCACTACAAGACATCATAGTTTTAATTATTTTTAGCTTGTAGTTATACGGATGCTCAAATTATTTATTTATTTATTTATTTAAAAGAGTGTATTTTTAGGAGAGAAATTAGAATGGTAGCATTTTCCATTGAGTTTTGATTGAGTTCCCAATATACACATAATCTGTACACCAAAAAGGACATATAAATTGTACAGCTATGGCCTGCATGAATATGTCATGGTTCTTTATGTACTAATTTGCTGCATCTAATATGGAGATAGGTGATGGATGAAGCAGAAACATACTAACCTGACATTGCATTGAGTAGACAACCTGTATAATTGTTACCATTATAATTTTTTCTGGAAACTTATCAGAATATATAAATCAGATTTCTAGATACATAGAATAGGGCAAGAGGGGGAAAATGTATTCTCAGTCACTTGAAGATTTTTTTTCATTCATATATGTGGCATTTTTTACAGGACTTATTTGTAAAGTAACTTGTGAAGATTGGCAATGCATGATTGAGCTCTGGGTACAACTCTCAGTCAGTGTTGTATCTGAATGTGACTTAGTAAAATGTTAAATTTCCTGACCAGTGAAATTATGTAATTATTTATACCCTTATGAATGCCTAGTTATCATATTTCTTATTTTTAATAGACATTTAGAAGTTGTGAAATATAATTAAGAAAGTTAAAAATTAGGATTTTTAATGGAATAACAGAACAACAGAGTTGGAAGGGACCTTGGAGGTCTTCTAGTCCAACCCTCTGCTCATTCCTTAATGTATTCTCTTTAGGGGGGAAATAATCTCTCCTCTCTTTAGCAATTTGCATCTCCAGTTTCCATCTGTCTGTCTAGCAGATAGATAGCTTGATATCTGCACTTCCTTCCTTTTGACAAGAAACTGTAGCGACAAATGATTGTATTCATTCCAGTTAGCTTTAGTCTTAGGGCCTTTTTTTAATGCCTCTTCTAAGATTTGCTACCGGAATCCACGCAAACGCATTTCATTTTTGCATGCCTTGGCAGGAACAGAAACACCACAGCTCTATTTTGGAATTAGCGTAATTAACAATTAACCTCAATTGCTCTAAGATCTCATTATGGGGTGTTTAACTGACCTTGTAAGGAAATCAGTGGTGGATATGTGTGTGTCTGAGGCATTCTAGAGTCACATGGCAGCCAAACCAGATTGCCTCCTTCCTATTAGTGCACAATAAATATTGAGGCAAATTAAAAGGGGGGCTTTTAAAACTTTCCTCCAAAGTATTCTTCCATGTGTTGATTTTCTCCTATGAACTCTCATCTAGGTTGTTTTAAACAGTTTTTTAGTAGCCAGTGCTAAAATTGAAACCGTTTGGGTTTGTTTTTTTTTTTAAGTCATCTAGGAGGTATTTTCTAAGAAAAGTATGCATGTTTGAATAAGACACACTATAAAACAAGTGTTTGCTTTTTAGTATATCAAAAGATTCTTGATGGTTATAGCTGCAACCATCCAATATACTTATCCTCTGTCCTAACCCTCTCAGACCCTCTTGAGACCTTCTGTGACATACATGTAGCCTATCTTCTCCACCCCAACACCATGGCACCCTGTTCTCCTGGGACTCCCATCTTTTCCAACTAAAATGATCCATGTACCTTGGGATTATGACAGCAACCAGTGACATCAAACTTTACAAACACATTACTTCGCTTAGCAATGGCAATCCTATTGTTGTCATAGCTAGGACTACTGATATTGTGACTACCTGTCATAATAGGATTACTGGTACATCCAGTGTTATACCGCTTCATCATTTTTCTGCTCATTTTCTACTCAGAGCCTTTGGAAATGAGATGGGTGGCAAATAAATTTTATAAATAAATTTGAAACTCTTTATCTGCATTCCCATAATTGTGCCAGCCATATTTTTCAGGGAAATGCCTTTATAAATCAAACATGCAGTAAAATTTATTTTTCACATTCATGCTTTTCTCCATGACCTGTTGAAGAGCCATGCTATTCCAGAGTTCTGCAAAATATTTCTTAGACACATGTGAAAATTCTCCTGTATTTAGTTACATGTGTCAAGACCTTTCATATAACACACTTCCCTAATTTCAATCTACATTACTGAAGGAACTTTTCACTTGTAGTAGATAAACTACAGTTGTAACTTTTGTTTCTGGATCCTTTAGTTGTGCTGACTGGACAAGTATGATGGCAGACTATTCCTAATAAATAAATAGAACACACTATTTTGAGAAGCTGCTGGCATTTAATGTGTCAAGGAATCAATCCCATTGTTATTTATTGCTAATAAATTTACCTCTATGCAGTTTACAGTAAACCTTAGAAATAGGGGAAAAACAGTAGAGAATTACCATGGCAATGATAAAAGAATTTAGATAATAAATAAAACAGGAGCGAACCAGTAGGAACCCACTACTGGTTTTAAGCAACTACAACAAAATTAGGTAACTTGACAGTTGCACATTAGATATATTTCTTTGGTCTTATTATACATAGCAAGTTTGATTCTGCTTTCAATTTACATACATTCATTGGGGGGAAAAACATACAATACTTGAGAGGGAAGTTTTTGTTTTCATGCTGAAGTCCTACCTGTGTATTTTCACACTATAAACTTAGATCATCAGAACATCCTCTGTTGAGTCTTTCCTCCACTGAGTCATGGCACACTATTTAGAACCATGTTTAGCAAAGATCTTTAGAGCTAATATGCCGGTATACATGCAAACATTTCTTTATAGTTTCGTTCTTGCCCTTGGGATCTTCTGTTCATGCACAGATGTAGGGAAAAAACAACAACAGCACACCATATAGAACATACAAGTCCATTAAATTCAGCTTGCCCTAACACATTGCTTTCTTTCGTCTTAAAGTAGTTTATAATAGGAGCCAAAGCTGAATATACATAATCCCTAACGGGGAGAAAGTAATGAACAAGTGATGCCTGCAGACTGCAGCCCTGTTCCAAATATTTCTAGCACAATCCCTGGAGCAGTATTATATGTGCTTTTTCCCATGGAATGTTCTGTCAATAGCAGGTCTACATCCATGATGTCTTTCACCAAGTCATGTGGCCATTTTTACAGCAATTCAGACTGTTGGCAATGATCCTGCTTTTGCAGTGCCAAATACTCGCCAACAATAGGGTTATGCTAGGGCTGTTAGGCTGCCATACATACAGTGAATTCTGTTTTCTTGATGGAGAAAGAAGAGAGAGGGGTGTAACATTCATGGCAAACTCCTCTTCAATTAGCAATTCCTTGATAATTTGCAAGAATTTCTATTGCACTTGTGTTTCTTGTTAACAAGGTAATAATTTGCACAATCATTTTTAAAGACTCTTTTCTTCATATACGATAATGAAAACAGATAAATTGTTTATAGAAAGGGATCACTATTGTAATAGCAGGAGGGATTCTTCGGATCCTCCTTTGCTTGTTCTTTTCTGATTTAGGATGTTTTTTTTCTCCATATGGACTATAACCAGATGTTTTCCTTCATTTGAATCTCCCAATACTGAATCTCATAGGGGGAAAGAAGTAAATGATCAGTAGGCTTCTATCTTTCTTGTTGATCAATACTGATAAGATTCAGAACTTTACCTCAAATATCCTTGAAACTTGCTAATATTTACTATTTTATCCCAAGCCAAAGTTATTCAAAGCATTACAGTGGTGGTTTTTTCCATCTACTGTAATTTCAGTTGCAAAAGCTGAACAACCGTTATGACATTTTCCAGACCTCCTTTTGCCTGAGAAGATAAGATAAACTGCAAACTATACATATGGAGGGGGGGGGGTTAAATCTATGTTTTGGTCTTCAAAATGCTGCATAAACAAATTTATTTTTCCAATAAAGTGTTTGGAATTATCTTTGAATGCATGTTACTGTGGGCATTTATTGTACCGTTGTTGGCATTCTTTTTATATATTCTTTTTATGAAAGTGGGTGATGTGGTAATAGTGTCATCTTTTAGGGAAACATTGTTCAATATTGCATGTTGCAAATGACAAATAATGGGACAATTAAATAAAGAAGTGATGTAGTCAATATAGAGAGAGAGATCTATTGCCGAGCATGTTTCCCATTTATTTAACAGGTATGTGACTGTTTGCATTTAGCTGACTGCTATAATCCCTGTGAAATATAAGAATAAGCCATAACAAATGTTCCAAATTCTCAGCTTTGGAGAAATAGATTGTATTCAGAAACAAAGCTTTCAACTTACAGACACATTTTCAGTAAAAAAAAAAAAAAGTTTCAGTAGACCTTTGAGTGGACTATAACTCCTATTCAATTCCTGATTGATTGGATTTTTTAAAAAAGTTGCAAATTTCAGGGAGCTACAGCTAATTAATGAGTCATGTGACAGTGTGTGTTAGTGAGATGGGCAGCATATAAATTTTAGATAGAGAGAAAGAGGACATCACAGAGGGACCAATATTTATGGGGTTTGATGTACAATCCTAAAGTATCTTCCCCTTACACAGCCCAATCTATTTGCTTTGACATTTAAATGATTTGCCTGATGATGGAAGTTTAGCAATCTGGACATTATAATACAATGAGATTGCTGTTGAATATTTGGGAAGGGGATGAATTAAATCACTTTAATTAATTAGGACACGTGGAAAACTTCTATGCTTAGGCGGCAGGAAGTATTTTTAACTAGAAAGTTCTTTTGCTTATAGCATTGACTTGCTGCAGGGTAACCTCATTTTGAGGATTGGCTGACACAGGTGAGGATCATGTGGACTACAGTGCCTGGATCTCACAATGCTCTTTTCTCTCCTAATAGGTTTGATTTACACCACTTCTCAGCAGCTAGATCGTGAACACAAGGCTGAACATATCTTAGAGGTGAGTAATGATGAAGTTGCAATTAGTTTTATTTACTTGTAAGTAGTTGTTTTTTAAAAAAAATCCTCAAAGACATTTCCTTACAAGTCAGAGCATAGATAGAGGAGAAGGAGGAAGACTCATTCCATCATTTCCAAATTGCTTAGGAAGATAATTGCTTGTTCTGCATTTTTGTGTTTCTGCACCCAGTGCCAGCTTAAGAAATATCTCATGACTTGACTTCCTAACTGAAGACTAAAGCAGAAATCTTGCGCCAAAGCCAAGCTGATGCATCTAGATGTTCTGGATGTCTGTCCCCACATGTTGCTTTTATCTACAACATTAATGCTGGAAAATATCATGTTTAAAATCAACCCATCTGGAGGGCACCATTTTAAGGACATCTTCCCTAAGCCATGAAGAATAGAACATGGTCATTAATTTTCTGCCACTTCAGAAAACATGGTATAAAAATATTGACTTACTTAATTTAATGACCACATAGTTATTAAATGAAACCTATAAAGTGAGTAACAATAAATTTTAGATTAAGATTCATGTCATGTTCATGTCATGTCCTAACTAAGAAAGGGTGTTGGACCAACTTCTACTTCAGTTTACAAATGCAAAGTCCAGTAGGTTTACTTTTGAGGATTTTTACTAAATTTCTTCCCAGGTTCTGCTACATATACCAAACTTATTAATGTGAACTCCTGTTTTCTTCTCCTTTGCTTAAACAATCCAGCAGGCATAGCTTAGTGAAGAAGCCTACAATCTTTTGAGCTAGTGGACATAGTTGGATCTTTGAGAATGTACAGTA
The DNA here is from genome assembly GCA_036250565.1 of Sibynophis collaris. Classification (NCBI taxonomy): domain Eukaryota; kingdom Metazoa; phylum Chordata; class Lepidosauria; order Squamata; family Sibynophiidae; genus Sibynophis; species Sibynophis collaris. The sequence continues at coordinate 48,071 of JANHFK010001565.1, forward strand.
TTATGGGCACTCTCACAAAATAGTTTGTGTGATGCATACAACAATTTTTTTAAAAGAGCCATTTATTATGGAATTAAGATAAATGACTTTATTAAACAAAAGAGAGGGCTTCAATCTTCTATCATTTCTATTTTGTGAAAGTGTTGTTGTATGTCCAGACTGCAGAAGCATTCTTGGAAATAAAGATTATGTGGGTTATCAAGCAAGTTTTCTTTGAGTACATTGGTGATTATGGGTTCCAGGATACAGGCCAATGACTTAGTAAACTTTTCCAGTTTTGGGTTGCAAATGTGGGCTGTATTAAACACACAAACATAGTAATTGTATTTTTTTTCCCTGCTGGTGGTCTTTCTTCTTTGCAACGATAATATTTGCCTTTTCCTACAAAAAAGTTTTAGACTTTTAAGGCACTTGTTCTTGACTGATTGCCTTCCATACCTGACTCTATGACTCATTTATCAATCCAGTCAGTGTAGTCCAGCATGCAACAAACTGTTGAAGACTGACTTCAGTCATCTTTAGATGAATCATATTTGAAAAGGAGTACCTTTCCTAGAAAGGAGTGCATGCCTATATTATGAACAGGTTCTTACTTTCCGTTGTGTTCTGATGGGACTCCCTATTGGCTTTTTCTTGCAGGTTTCAGTTTCAGACAATGGGGATCCGGTTTTGCAATCTAGCAGTAGAGTGGTAATCCAAGTCCTCGATGTGAATGACAATCCTCCCAGCTTCTCCCAAAAGTTGTTTATGGTTCAGCTGCCAGAAAAAGCAGCCTCTGAAACTCCTTTGCCGGTCTACAGGGTGATCGCTGCAGATCGCGATGAGGGACTGAATTGCCAAATCACTTACAGCCTAGAAGAAAACAGCGAGGGACTGTTCGGCATCCATCCAGTGACAGGCATAGTGTTCTCCCAAAAGGCTTTTTCTGCCCAAGAATACAACATACTTACAGTGAGTATCATTAGAAGCACAAGGAGACTAAAGACAGGTGATCGTCCTTCTGAATATGGGAATGATATGAATTAGTACTGTTCCTTGTGATTTATGCTTTTTCCCCCTCTTGTGGCTGAAGTTAAACTGGACTCTGGTAATATTTTTTTTTTAAAAAACCCTCTTTTAATAATGATTTGACCGTAGCCCATTTTGAAACAATTCAATAAAGACAATTTTTAATTCCCTTATAAATATAACATGCTTCTCCAACCCAGTTTAAAGGAATATTGGAAAAGGGAATTAAAATGGCATTGATGATGCATGGAGTAGTTAGGCAATGCAAGGCCACACTGAAGAGTGGGAAAAGGTTTTTTTTATTAGTAGCATGTATTGTTTTTCATTACATAGTGAAATCTTTGCATACTAATTAAACGTTTTTCAGAGTATGCCATCTGTTCAGTTAATTAAAGCTGAATTCTTTGAACTAGATATTGTATTCACAGTAGAATCTTTTTATTGACTATTGCAAAGGAAAACAGCTTGACATGGAACTCATCCTAAAGATAATGCAATATACGTGGAATTAAATTAGAGCTTAGTTCATTTATCAAGCTGAGTGCAAACTTAGAGACAGGTAGTCTTTGTTTAACAACCACAATTTGGGTCATTAAGTGAGACATCATGTGATCATGATGGGCTTACAACCTGACTCCTACCAGGGTTGTTAAGACATTGTGTGATTATGGCCTGAGATTTTAATGCTGGCTTTTCCATTGACTGCTTGAATGCATAAACACCCACCAGTTGCAAAGTGCCCAAATCTCAATCATGTGGCCATGAGAATGTTGTGATTGTAAATAAAGTTAGTTTTTATTTTTACTTTTTTATAACTACAAACACTTGCTAAATAGGGCAGTTGTTAAGCTGGGATTACCTGTAGTAGCACAGTATTGATGGAGCACAATAATAAAAAGAGAGGCCAATGAAATGTAAGATGTACATATTATAATCATCTTGGAAGCACCTGAGTAGAAGAACCTTTTATTAAGGATAGAAGGGCTCTTATGTTTCTTTGTGTTAAGCAATTCATTGGTTTAAGGTGAGCATTCAGATCATGGTTCAATTTTTTTTTAATTAAGGAGGGTTTTTTTAAATTTAATTAGATACATTCGTCCTACCGATAACATTATAATTCAATCCTTGACATGGTGGTGGATGCAAATAAATCTGTGTGCCTTGATTAATTAGTTAAAAGAATGTAAAATTATGGTTCATCTACATATATGGGGTTGTATAAGCAGTAGACATCAATAAATATATTAATCCTGAGATATTACATTTTTTAAACTTGGTTTTGTGTGTTTCCATCCTAAAAGTATAGAAGTTTAATTTAGGCAGATATATGTCACTAGCATGGCAGAAGCTCATCAATGCAGGATCGCCTCCTGCCAACAAATCCCTCCCAGAGACCGGTACGCTCCCACAGGGCAGGCCTCGTCAGGGTGCCGTCAGCCAGACAGTGTCGGCTGGTGACCCCCAGGGGAAGAGCCTTCTTTGTGGCAGCTCCTACCCTCTGGAATGGCCTACCCCCCGAATTAAGAACCATTGCCAACCTACGCCTCTTCCGACGGGCTCTGAAGACACATCTTTTCAGAGCGGCTGGCCTCTCATAATCTCTCTCATTATCCTCCTCGCCTGGGTGTTTTAGTTAAATGGGAAGGGAAATTTTAATATAGGGTTTTTAAAGGGGATATACACAGTTTTTATTTAATTATTTTTAATCTCTCTTAACTTTTGTATATGTGTGTTTTAACTGACTGTGAACCGCCCTGAGTCCTGCAAAGGAGAAGGGCTGTATACAAATCGAATAAATAAATAAATAAATATACTTTATTCATTAAACATGAAACTCAGTCAACTGAATATTCAAAAATACATCACAAATACCATTGAGTGGTGCTAATGGTTGATACGGGTTGCTGCCAGCATCCTAGGTATCAACCAAGTGCCTTCTTAAGATGTACGATGTTCCAAGTAGTGCAGTTTTTTGCAGTTCTGCTGGTTGTTGTTGTTATTATTACAAAAAAGGTCAGAAATAACTCAGTGTCTCTACATTGTGCTTTGCTTCTTAAGCAAATCTGCAGAATCACTCAAATCGAAGGACAGAACATTGTCTCCTTGAAGCTGGCGAGCTTCTGCGCCTTCCCAGCCATGCTTTCCATGCTGAACAAAACCTAACATCAGTGAATATACCTGAGGGTTTGGTGAACAATTAATTAGCCATTGGTGAAATCCTGAAAGGTTTTTTTTTTAAGCAATTATTTCTGCCCTCAAACAAAATAAGGCCTTCAATACCATAAAACAAAGCGTTGCAACTGGACATGCATTTTTATGTAATGGGTTGGTTTGATTGCTCGCTCTTTTTTCATGTAGAACCACCAGAAGGGACTATGGAAAATTTATGCTGATCCATTCACTTCTTTCAGTGAAATTTAGATCCTTGCTAAAATGCGTTTGAAACAAACCCTTCAGCTTCTATTAATGTCTTATATTGACTCATACTGTGCTGTGCTGGGCTCAGGAATTTGCAGTCTTTAAGAGTTAGTGTGTGTTTGTGTGTGCTGTGGAGTCGGTTTTTGAACTAGTCCCAGCAGTTTTCTGGCCAAGATTTCAGAAATAGTTTATCACTGCCTACTTCCTAGGACTGAGATAGAGGGATTGGCCAAAGGTCCCCCAACTGTGGGACTAGAAATAACCGTCTCCTGGTATCTAGCCTGATGCTTCACCCACTCCGCCAAACTGCTCTCTTTAACTCACTGAGTTAAAGATGAGTGACCTTCACTTAATGAAGAAAAAGTGAGAAATTGGAAAAGATGAGAAATTGGAGATTTTAGGATTGCAAAGATGCCAAATGAGCAAAGTAAGAGCAGATATGGTAGACTGAAGGTTGTTTGCTTCTATGTTTTTAATCTGGATATTGACATCACATGACAGGAAATTATGCCATTGGTTTTAAGAATAAAAGTAGACTACTATATCTAGTCTAATCAAATATAGTCTACACTATGAACAGGCTAGTTTTGGTTTGGATTCAGCGAGTTTCAGAGTGAAGTTGATTCTCTCAAGTGAATGCTTGATTCAAGTCAGATCTTAGTTGCTCCTTATGGGTGATGTTGGCCTGGGATCAGATCCCCTTGAGATGTGGCTATTAACTTCTTCCCGTGTTCTTTTAAAAAAATCCTTTGCCTGCAAACCTTCCTGATGGTATGACAACATCATAAGAGGAGCTGGCCAAAACATTTCAGCCCATTTTGAGGGGAATGGAACGAGTTAAGAATGATAACGGATGGATATTTGTCTTGCAATTTTCATTCCAGTTTAGCGTTTTTGAGGCAAAAACCTGCTCCACTGAAATTTGGTTCATTTTGCTTTGAACATGGAGCTTCCCAGTATGAGGGTATATGTAGTTGAGAGTCCATACAATAACCCTTTAGTTATTTTTCCTGTTCTTTTGCTCTTTTCTCCTCCTCCTTTTCCTGTTCATTTCCTCCTTCCTTTCCTCAGCCACCAGCAAAGAGAGTTGTTTTCCTTCTTGGCAAACTTGTTGTCTTCCTTAGAAAGTGTGGGAACCTTGTGGAATGGAGCTGTGGTTATACTTGGCCTATTGATAGCTCAGAGGACTTCTGGGTTCTTATATACTTTGAGAAGTAAGGAAATACAGAGGCTAAACCAAA